>JANHFX010020502.1:48447-97862 GCA_027560015.1 Chloroceryle amazona | reverse complement strand
TAAGTGCAGAGTCCTGCATCTGGGAAGGAATAATAAATTACACCAGTACAGGCTGGGAGGTGATCTGCTGGAGAGCAACCCCATGGAGAAGGACCTGGGAGTCCTGGTGGACAACAAGCTATCCATGGGTCAGCAATGTGCCCTTGTGGCCAGGAAGGCCAATGGTATCCTGTGGTGCATTAGGAGGAGTGTGTCTAGCAGATTGAGAGAGGTTCTGCTCCCCCTCTACTCTGCCCTAGTGAGACCTCACCCGGAATATTGCATCCAGTTCTGGGCTCCCCAGCTCGAGAAGGACAGTGATCTACTCGTGAGAGTCCAATGGAGGGCTACAAAGATGATTAAGGGACTGGAGCACCTGAATTATGAGGAAAGGGTGAGAGACCTGGGGCCTTTTCGCCTGGAGAAGACTGAGAGGAGTTCTAATTAATATGTATAAATATATGAGGGCTGGGTGTCAAGAAGAAAGGAGCAACCTCTTTTCACTTGTGCCCTGCAACAGGACAAGGGGCAATGGGTGCAAGCTAGAGCACAAGAAGTTCCACCTTAATATAAGGAAGAACTTCTTTATTGTATGGGTTACAGAACGCTGCAACAGTCTCCCCAAAGAGGTGTGGAGTCTCCTCTGGAGACTTTCAAGACCCATCTGGATGGATTCCTGTGTAACGTGCCCTAGATTCTATGGATTCAAGGGGGGTTGGACTTGATGATCTCCAGAGATCCCTTCCAACCCCTAACATTCTATGATTCTATGAATTTTATTACTGCACAGGGATGCAATGAGCACCATGGCTTTATTCCCTTACTTTCTTGGCTTACCGTGACAGATGGCGTCACAGAGAGAGTGTCTAAGCTCCAGAATACAAAAATAGATTTTTTTTTTAAATGAAATTAAACAAAATAAAGCTAGAAGTAAAATAAGATCATGGATTACAAATATTAGGTCAAAGACTGAAGTGCTATTTTTTTCAAGTGGATTTCCTTATTAATGCTATTCCTTCATATCTATGGGAATAGCCTTTTTTTCATAAACTAGGGAGTGACTGATTAATCACTTTCACTAATTTAATCTTGGAACAGGAACAACATCATTATATCTTGGCAAACAATCACTGCCATGAAAGAAATGCTGCACAGGTGAGGTAAAATGTGTGTGAGCCGACAATTGGCTGAAATATGTTTTAATAATTCATATAAAACTTGGGAATTATAAATACCTCTGCAGAAACCAGGACTGTGAAATAATTCGCAAATGAACAAAAGCTAGGAACACATTTGTGACCAATTAAGCTATGTGATTGGTTCTAATATATGTTATCATTTTCCCAGGTACCTTTAAAAGTATGAAAAGATGAACAAAATGACCATTTCATAATAGCATACTTCCGTAGCATGACAGATAACATTTATTATTTATTTCATCAAATACTTCATTAATTCAATGAATGCTTCCAAGTTCCAAAAATAACATTTCCCAGGGTTAAAGTCTTTTAGACAAAGGATCTGAGAACAAAAGTGCGAGCAAGTACATTGAAACTAGGAGAGAAAAATCAAAGGAGAGGTGTGGTGAATACAAGCTATAAGATAGGATGCTGTCCCACAGCAGGTCCTGCTGATTCTATGAGGTGTTGCTGTCACCCTAATGCTTTACCTGCCAGACAGTGCCTGAAGGAATATCTGGGTGCAGATCTGCCTAGCAGTGGGTTCCTCTTAAATTTTTTTTAGTCCTAGAATGCATTTTTTTGCTTTAGCTAGAAGACTGCATTTCCAGGAAACCCGGTTAACGTTTGTGATTTCTTTTCATTTTCTGAGGACTTTTGGAAATAATAAAGATTTCATAGATGGCTTATATAGGCATATTTAAAAATATGTCTTTTTTTTTTCTGAATGACAAAGCATCCCTTGGAGCAGCAGAAAACAAAATTGTATGTAAACAGAAGTTATAGCATTTATTTTCAGTGAAACTTAGAAACCTTTATCTTATATACTTTCAAAATCTTTAAAAGGATATTTTCCCTAAATGTCAAATGATTTTTTCTTATTTTAACCAAATGTATTTTCTGCAGCACTTTCTATATTTAATTACACTTTGGTGTCTGTTTGAATTGTGATGAGCATCAGTCTAAGTAGAATTTGGTCTCATAAACAATGGTGTTTCATTCATAAACAGTTCTGTTCATGAAAAGGATGATACAGATAAATAAAATGCTGTATTCAAAACCTGAGCAATTCAAAATCTTCCTTCCAGATTGACCAACAGAAACAAAGTTCTGCTCTGAGACCCTTAAAGGGAAGATAGTCACTTGTCAAATTAGAGTCATGTGTATTTCTTATTTTCCAGTCTTTACTGAACATATTTAAGGTACTCATGAGCTGTTTTGGCAGACACTTATTGATGCATTTTAAGTCTTTTGTTAGCTATAGTCTTTAGTCATTTTAGTACATCGAGAACTAATCTCCAAGTCTGTCAGTCCCATTTTGCATTACAAATCATTTGTAGTTTTATAACTGTCATTTCCAAGGACATCTGGAAAAGATGGATTTATGAAAGGTTATCGTGCATTCTAAGGAGGCCGGGTATTAGCATGACTTTGTAAAGGTTCTTGTAAATTGAGCAGCAGCCATCACTGGCAATAAGCTGTTTTCTGCTCTAGTCAAGTATCTTTATTTAAATATTAAGGAAGAGGTGTGACCTTTGGCCTCAAAGATCACTATGATACAGCAATAGCACAATCTATTAGCTGTCAATGAAGTATTATGGCCCTGGCTCTCTCAAGACACCTATTTGTGGACAGTGTTATAATAACCCTTCCATTAGGCATCCCCAAGGCAAATAACCTTGGCTTTAACAGAGTCAGTTTAAAATTCCTTGGAGTAACATTAAGAGAATATCTGGTTTGTGTCAGTTTAGGATCAACTACCAGTGTTAGTCCCATTCTGTAAATGGTAAGTAGCTGTCGATTTATTAGAATTTTTTTATACATGCCCACAGGTAAATATTAAATACAAAGGATGTGAAAACTCGTATTGTGTTTTACTTCCTACATGGAATATATAGAGATTAATGGACACCTGACAGGTCTGAGCATTTTAAAACAGGATCCATTTTCTACTGTATACATGTCATTTCTTTTGTTGATGGAAATTATACAGTGTCACTAGAATTAAATTGCTCAAAAAGAAAAGAAAAAAAAAAAGGAAAGAAAGGAAACGATAAATGTGATAAAAAGTAGTCTAGATAACATTCCTATGAGTTGGTATGTTGTCCTGTATAAATAGCTACAGTAAGATTAGGGAACTATCTAAAAAGCCAAGAAATTTTCACATGCTGTGTCTTGTTTGTGTCCACTGCTTTTCCTGCTTTTCAGTTGTTAGTATATAATACTCAAATTAAAATCCAAGACCAAGTACTTTTAAACTTGTGACATGTTCAGAACAAGTCTTCATGTTGAGTCAAAATAAATCTGATTATGTTCCCCTAATATCAGATGAACTGCTTTGAAAACTACAAGCATTTCCCTACATACATAAGACCAGCTAAGGTTTTTATTTGCACCTCCTGCAAGAGAACAGCTCTAAAACCACCTTTTATCAGAGGTAACAATCAGGGTCAAACTCCATTTAAATACTTTGAAGAATCAGAGGTACCTGCAAGTATTAAAAGTAACCTACTAACAATCCTATTAATATTTCTAACATTTTGGCCAACATACTGGTTATAGTGTTTCTTTTGACTTCATCTTTAATGTCTAGTACAAATGGCTTTTGTTGCTGAAACACAGCAAAAAGTTGAATGTGCTTGCTGTTGTGAAATCAAAAGTTTGGCTTCTGCAAATACAGCTTCTATATAACTTTATTTTCTGTTGATTTTTAGCAGTAGTAGATCATTCCTTAGGCAGGAATAAAAGTATTCATGTGATGAGAAACTATATGATCTGTCCCCCAGCAAGGTTCTCTGCATTGCTTCCCTATCCCCAGAAGGGCTTTGATGAAGCCAAGGCAGTGATGGATCCCCTCCAGCCACTGCCCCCAGGACTCCCATGCTCAAGGAAGGTATACACATTGCAGCAGAAGAAAGCACCTGAATTAAAATACCTCAGTGTTAAATTGGCCAGTTCTCTTTGCTTAGTTTTGAAGAGTCCTCTTTCCACTCCTTTACCACATGCAGTTCCTCACCTCCTTAGAGGGTTTTGTAGGAGAAAGAAGAATAAAGGTAAAAAAGCCGTGGAGAGGATAGTCTACCATGCTGTGATCCACCTCCTTATGGATGCATTGGGATTTGTGCCCTTGGCTAATAAAGGCAGAAGAGACAACTTCTACCTGAGTCGTCCAGAAATATTTTGAACTGCCAGTGCAGATTCATGTTATAGCCAAGAGTATTTGGCTTCTGTACAATTGCCATAATTACCCTGAGAAACATGGGCTTCAGGATCAATCTTTTTAGCCAGAGATCTCTTCTCTCCCACAGGAGGTTCTGGCATGGCAGCCAGCCCCTGGTAAGAGAAAGAACCTCCTGACTCAGACTGGACAACATTTTGCAGCAGCTATTTTGGCCCTAACATTCTCAGAGTTAGAAGCTGTGTATCCAAAAGTACAGCACAGTGAAAGATGGGCTCACCTTTCTTGTGACCCCAACAAGCTTATTTCACATCAATGCTAGGAAACTCCACATAGTTTCAAAGCAAACAATTAAGTTGAGGATTACAGTAGTTGTTTCCAAGTGTTCAGTTCTCACATATTGCACGCTGTCAAGGCAATATTCACTCTCAATAAAGGGCACTTGACTTTTGGTTCATTCTGCCTTTAGCACTCCTCACATAGCGATATTGGATACAAAGCCATTTTCTTTCATAGGGCGATACATGGCAGAATCTAGGATGTAATTTAAAGGGCTCTATTGATATCATAAATTACAAGAAGTCTGCTGAAGGAGTTTATGAATGGCAGTAAAAACCTGAAACTGAATTACATCATTAGAATCATGCACCACATATATGTATTATTATTTATAATACAGACCTAAGTATCCCTGTATTTTATAGACCAGGAAGATACTGTAGGATCTTGTGCTAAATAGGAATAGGACTTCCACAGCCTTTTGCTAGCAGATGTGCTCCCATAATGGAATAGAGAAGTGATTTTTGTGAAGTTACTTCATAAAGGAGGAAAGAAAGAAACTCAGGTCTCTAAGCCTAGGAAAGTGCACTATCTGCCATGCTTTCTCCAGGATAAGTTTCATGTGCCATGTTCTGAGTAACATCTTATCTCCACATACCAGCAGATTGAATTTGAGGAGGACACTGAGGATATCATTATTTCAGTACACAGAATCTGTGTCCATATTTTGGAGTACATATAAAAATCTGATCTCGGAAATAGCTGTCATTCAGATCACTGTCTCTGTGCTTTAAAATTCCCTGGCTGGTACCAGAATCTAACACGAGCACTTTAACAATATGGTTAAACAAAGACAGAAAGAATAATAGGAAAACTATAGTCTCACAGAAATGGTCTGTGTACAGTCCACTATTGCTTACTCTGTTTGCTTTAGAATTTAGTTCCCCAAAACAGTAATGCATAGCCTGTATTCAGACTCCAGACATGTACTTAAGGAAATAGGCTTTGAAGGGGAGAGACAAAATAGGCACAGTTTTGCAAATATTTTTGTGTGAAATGTACTTAATTCTCTGCCTTGCTACAACGGCAAAATAAGACATGAGGCTGGGAACTTCAGTAATAACCATATTTTTATTGGCCTATCAAAAAGATAATTTTGTAAGCCCAAGCATAAAATGCCTTATTTAGAAGAATGACCCCATTAAAGCAACAAGCCCTTGATGTGAAGTCTGCTCCCACCAGCAAGGTTATCAAGAGCATAACTGTGCACCTCCTAGTAACACTGAAAGTGCCTGGAGCCAGCAACCACTCAGTCTGGGATTTTGGAGACCTAAGGGAACCAGACATATTTCTGACTGGATTTCAATACACTGAAAAAACTAAGTTCGTTCCTCTGAAATGGAGAAGTTTAAAAGCCAAATAAGTTTATTTTACTCCCATGGCTGGTAACATTGAGGATCAAGATATGTAGAAAAAACTTTTCTGGACTATAAAATAATCACATCATTACTTGTCACATCTACCAACCTGTTAAACCACTGACTGATCTGCCAGGTTCAGCTGAGACTGCTGCTTATTTCTGACATGCAGGAGTAGCTGGTGCTCCTCACACTTGCACCAGCCTCTGGAGGAGGAAGAACAAAAAGGAAGGGAGGAAACAACATTCGTGTTTTATCATCCAGAATTTGGCACAATTTGAAAAGGGAGAGAATTAAATAAGAGAGATGGGTGAAGGAAAGTACTCATAATTTACTGCACTGGAAGCTGCAAATACCATGAAATGAAGTCCTTTATTTTCTGGCAAGAAGGAACATGCTATAACAGAGCCCAGCCCAGTACTCCTCTGCCTACTTTTCAGGATGACATTTGCAATTGAGAAGAGATACCTTTTTTGGTGCACCAGATCACATTTGTGAAATTTTTGGATCAAGACTATGCCTTCTTTTGTTCTCCATGATCCCTAGCTTGGGTTGTCCCAGGCTCTGCTTTCACTTGCCCAAAAGAAGCTTTACCCGCTGCAAAAGAGCAAGTCAAATTCAGTGTAATTTAGAGTGTAAATTCCCTAGTGGAGACAATACCCCTTGAGTGTTTATTCCAGAAGTTAGTTCTCTGGTCCATACTTTATAGTCGACTATGCTTACTTTGCTTTGCAGAAGGACTAAATTGCTTTCTGACAGTTTGTTTTTATAGCAAGCTGGCTGTGTATATTAGCTGTTCTGTAGTAGAAATGGTTTACCAGTGGAAACGATGGAATGGCATTTCTGCAATGACTTTAGTTTCCAAATGACTCTGTAGCAATCCAGGATTTTCTCCTGGTGAAGTTCCTCCCTGCATCGATGAGGAAAGGTGCCTATGCCACAGATCAACTCATTAATAAAAAGACATATTAAATCTCATTTAAACTATATATGAAATATATATGTATCAATTACCTCTAAGGTTTGACTCCTAGTCCAAACTTGAGGTCACTTCCAACCCGATATTCTATGATTCTACAAAATTAATGTTCTCACAGGGTTTGTACTAGGAAGAGCTCTTGGCCTGTGGTGAGCTTTGGCTACTCCCTGAGGATCAGTGGGACAAAGTCTGCAAGGTCTGCAGAGGAGCTCAAGAGCATTGCCAATTACTTGTTTGCTCTTATGGGCAACCAGACTGTGTAACCTTAGTTTTGCATTTATGGATTTTGAACCTGTTAGGTGTTAGACAGGTTGCAAGGTGACCCTGCTCTGCTTATGAGGCAGGATGATTAGGAGACCTGTGCCAGCTCCAAGGAGGAAATCCAGGTGGAAAGTGGGACTGGGGAGAGGTGTCCCTCCTTGGAGAGATGGGAGGACAGAGCACATAAGAGGCTTTGTTCATTTGACTCTGCCAGAGATGGGACTGCTGCAGAAAAAGAGAGATAGCTGTCACTTGCTACCTGCATTGCACAGAGTATCATCAGGGTGTGACTTCGGCACATAAATGTTAATGTGCTTGAGCTCCAGAGGCTTAAAAGATAAAATAAATTTCTAATCCATGAGTAAGTTTTTAAAATGCAACAACACTTTTGGGAAGCCATTACTTTTTGAATAGTTTCTCTTTTGAAGACACAGTGCCCATCTAGGAATGTTTATGATTTGATTCCAGAAAATTAATAGATACAGTATCACGTAAATCATAGCACTTCATAGAATACATTGTTTATTGCCTCTTTCCACAGAGGGGAGTTTCCAACATGAATACATCTGCTAATTGCAGCAATCTGTGCTGTGGCTTTCTGGATAACCTAGCACAAAAAAAAAATATTTTGCAGTGAGTGAAAATCGACATCTTAAGTCCCACCTAGAAATCAAAGCAAAAAAGATCTTAAATCTAGGGTCTAGATGCTGATACAAGGACTGCTAGGTTTTCCACGGAAGTAAAATGACTAGGATAACTGGCCATCTGAACCTTTTGAGGTAAGGGTGTTTCTAAGGTAAGGAAGCCAACGTCCTAAAGTGCACAAATGAAATGAATATATTAGTCACGATCTTCACACTTTAGTATGTATACTTAGGTACAAAGATTTCATCTGGGGGAAAAATGCAGTCTGGAAAGTAATCAACATGACATTTGAATACAACATATCTGTATCAGTTTGCAATGACATTTGAAAACAGAAATATCTGCTTATTTCTTATGATTTGGGGCATTTCCCCTTCTTATACAAAGTGTTGTCTATCAAACTCATAAGCATACAAATCTCTTTGACTACACTATTGTTCAATCTGCCTGTTCATAACTCAGCCTCTTATTCCATTATAATGCTTGAATGATTCACATGCAATGTTTCCAATCCACTTTTCCTATCTTGTGAAACTTTTTAACGAAATGTTAGCATTTGCAGGCACCAGATGTTTTGACATAAGGAGAAGCAATATGTAAATTTTAATCCACGCTAGGAACAATAGCCTGGAGGCACTTTTTTCTTATTACATGAATCATATACTTAACCACAATGTGGTGGATTATATCAGAATCATCGCCATCCTGAATACAGAAAACTTGTCTTTTGGTTGCCAATTAATGAAACTGATATATGTTTATCTTGATTGGTAGGAGTGATTTAACCAATAAGCCTTGGCATACTTCACTGCTGCAGCACCCTTTATAATTAGACTTTTGGTCTGTTTATTATCACAACTTCTTACATTTTCATCAAATCTCTCATTGGTTGTCAGTACAAATGATGCTGACATCGTCTGTCAATTGCAAATATCACTACTTTTAATCAAGCACTGTATCACATAGTGCTTTTCTATCTCTGAAATAACTTTTGATTTTATTTTCTGATGCTGTTTATTTAATCCTTAAGTGTCTGAGTCTGCAACAGGCAGAACATCACCTTTCTTCAAAGTGAACTGAGTGCTCCCAGTCCCTCACAAAGGAGCTGAGTACCTTTTATGATCACATCCTAGGTACATAGTAAATATGTTAAAAAAGAAAAGCTTCTTTCCATGGCTAATCACTGAACTTTAGATAATATTTTTAATAATATTCTGTTTTAATACCAATACGGGCATCTTAATAATTTGATGAAATAAAGAACCTGGAGAACAACTTTATTACAAATGGAATGTTTATCTGATGTACACAAACAATGAGCACTATTTTACATGAAACGATGAACTATTAGAAAACTATAGCTGAAATACATATTACTACTCATCAACTTTTTCATCTTTTCATGCACAAAAAGCACCAAATATCTTAAAGAATGCAGCACTTTTGATACTAAGAACTCAAAATGCAATCTGAATCCTTACTTAATTCATTAAGTAAGAGTATCTTTTAGTGTCAAATGCTACCTAATTATGAGCTTTAAAAACATTTTTTTACATCCTGAAATACAATATTCTGTTTATCCTAGATTGTCTGGGGAACATCTAGTACATTAAAAGGTTTTTGTAGCTCTTCTTAGTGATTTAACTGATATCATCATGCCTGCTAGCAATTTTGCAACATTCTGAAAACACTTTCCATAAATCAAAGCCTTAGCAGCAGGAATAAGCAGATGGCAGGAGACCATATTAAAGAATGTATCAATTATTTTTATTAATGGGAGGCTACTGGATCATGATGTATCATAATGGACTAAATGTTTAGCAGTTGTGAAGTGTTTTGTCTGTTAGGTATCTCAGATGTTCTTAGCGGATGTTATTATATTGTCTTGTGATGGTATTCTTGGAGGGACCAGCTAGTGAAGTTTCACAAGGGACATATAAAGAGATGTTTTAATTTCAATCCTTTAATTGTATTCATATAATAAACATAAAATACCACCATGTATAAAATGTAATTTTAAAAAGATTGCATATACAGTGCGTAATAAAGTACATTCTGTCTGCATACTTCAACTCAGAAAACAAGATACTATACGGTTAACAATGAAAAATAGCAATTATTATAAAAATATTCTACAGTCATAATAGTAATGTAAATGCCTTTACTTATCTAAGAGATTTAACATAATTTTAAATTACAATAATTTTACATCCTCCATTCATATATACAGCCCTATTAAAGTCAAAAGGTTCTTATTAAGATTAAATGTCTGAATTATATTTAGGTTTTTTACTATATAAAGGAACTGTGTTCCTGTTTGTTAAAATTGTTTACATTTACTGTAGTTTTTCACACTATCCATGCTATGCACAACAAAATAATTTAGGTTTCTGTTCTTAGTATCTATATCCATTTCATGAATTAAACAGGATGTTAATATTTCAACTCCCTTTCCTTTTGTGTAATTATTGGTCTACTCTTTTGTGTATTCTGTAGGAATATGTCCACCAGCTTTGAACAGCTGCTACTGAAAACAAGCAAGAATTCCTCATTTAATACATCTTGACAAAAAATAGCCAGTTTCCCTCACCCTCTGCCCTGCTTGAGGTCAAACTCTTCAAGTCTTTAAAATTTTTTGTAGGCCTAGAGACACAGACATATTATGTATCTCTTTCATGAGAATTCATTAAACAGATCACTGTAGGAAATAGCTAAGAAGTGTATGTTGCTTGCACCACATTTTAGTTCAATAAAACTTGCATGGACAGCAAAGAAATTCTGCCTGAGGAAGGATGTCAGGATTTGTCCCTGTAGTCATGATATCCCTTTCCTTGGTGCGAGCTGGTAGGACTGTGCTCTGCCTTGCTCTAACAGTCTTCTCAGCTTCGCAGAAGCCTCATCAAACCCCGGGTGGGAGAGGGAGAGGGAGTGCTTATTCCAGAAAGTGACTAGCACACATATCTCCTAAATACCTTCAGTGCCACCTATTCATATCCAGAATGTCCTAAATTGCTGTTTCTTGCATCCTCTACCACCATTTAATTTCAAGGCTGATGCTGCAATACAAGTTGCAGTTATTACCTAAAATGCTAATTAATGTGACCTCCTACTAGAAAAAAAATGTCATGGTAGTGAAACAACACTGCCATAATATATACCTATGTGCATGGATACATTTAGTGTTTTGGGCAAGGGGGTTGAGGATTTTGTGAGAATGAAGACAGCTTGAATATGGTTAATGATATAAGGAGCATTCACAATCTTCTCTTAAGTTTCTTATGCAGGAAGAGGAAAAAAAATCTGATCCTTCAGACTAAAGCCATTGTCAGAAGAAAGAAAATCAACTTTAAAAAATTTAATGGATGAACTATAATGTTTTTTTTAGAACAGTGCTTATAAAAGTGATGAAATTCAGGATGTTATTTAAAGTCAATATAGTTCAGAAGTATGGTCTAGCTCTCATGTAAAAGTTCAATGGGAAAATCATGTAATACATTCATATTTAATTTCTTTTTCCCCATTATGAGCAATCCACACTGGTGTATTTAAAACTAATGTAGTAGAAACTGAAGTACAAGGACAAATGCCATTTGATTTCAACCAAATATCCCTTCCTTTCATCAGCTGAAATGGACAATACACATTCTACACAAGACATAATGTGGGCATAAATGTTACTTTTAATTCATCATATTTTGTATTCAAATGTCAATATTACCAAGTCTTTAGCAAAACTATGACAAAATGGTTCCTCTTTTAATGAGGCTAATTTATAGAAGCACTCTGATTAAAATGCTGATCAGTCTTACATTCAATTACCTTTGGTTAATACACATTTGTCTTTCCATTCCTTTTCTTCATGCTACAAAAAAAAAAAACAAAAACAAAAACCACAACCCTGTTTGTTGTTGTTATTATTTATTTAACCATGCTGTGGAAGAATATCACAGCCTCTGCTGAGGGTTAGGTGTGTGCTGGGCTGCCTGGTCACCCACACATATATAACAAGAAAATCAGTTCTGCTCTGTGTTCAGCTTACATCCAAGTAGCTTGCACAGGATCATAAAAATCCTTGGGTTTTCTAAAAACATAAATATTCCTGTTAAATTGGATACTCCATCATCTTTCATAGCCATCTGGATGTAATTTATTATCCCACTGTTAACTTTCCAATTAAGAAACTATCGTGATGCTATCTGAGTTGGTCACGAATGGTCTATGGCCCTGAAGAAACACAAATCTCACAAGGACTGTGAAGAGGATGCAGGTACCAATAAGAGAAGAGATTGGAAGAAACAATTCCTCTGTTCTTGGATAATATTCTTAAATACATTTAAAATGTTCTCACATAAAATCCACTTCAATCTCTTCTTAATATTTCCAATCCTGTGACACTGCTGGGTCATGAGCCAGGCTCAGTGACAGCAAAATTAATGCACACTTTTGAAACCTCTTTTGAGAGAACTCCCTAATATGATCTTTTGGCTTTGGTTAAGGAAGACCTATGAAGAACCTGTGCCAGCTTATTTTCCCATGTATTAATATTACAGTTAGAATGATTGCACTTAATGTCCTCCAGAAACATACATCACTTTCCAAAATATCACTGTGGATAGAAGTGATATGCCTTCTACTTTCCCCCTAACTGCCAAGCCTTTACTGAGTCATGAAAACATGCTTTCTGAATGACCCCTCCTTACAAGCTAGTTATGAGAAACAGTGCATCATATCAACACTTCTGAATATTCCCTTCCCTTTCATCTTCCCTGTATTGAATCCAAAGCCAAGTTTGAAATTAATTTATCTTTGTTTCAAGTGTGTGCAATGGGAATCTTGTCATTCACCTCTGTTTCCAAAAGGATCAAAGGCATATGTATGGATAAAGAAGAGTCCCTTTGGAAAAATCTTACTGTGCAGTTACAGGACACCGAAAGCATTGTCCAGAAGCACACTGTCATGTCTCTGAATTATGATCTTTTCCACACAAACAAGGACACAGTCTGAATATTCTTGGAGTAAGCAGTTGACATAGCTTTGCTACTGGTAGTGCTTATTTTAAATTGTGCTAATTGTAACAGAGAGCATCTTTGTTGAGTCTTGTACATCCATACAGTCCTTCTGCTGAAATGTCATATCTTTTTCTTTCTGAGTTCATCTGAGTCTCTGTCATTATGTTTTCATTTTTCTTCTGTATCATTAAAATATATATTAAAAGTCTGTTCTTTTTTTTACAAAGGAAATTTTAAAAAAAATGGAATTACGTGAAAAGTTTAATGGTTTTTCTCCTTTTAAAGAGAAGCCTACGCAGTTTAATTTTCGTGCTTACTTCACTTGGGCAAAAGCATTACTGTCCATTTTTTTCAGATTTTAAAACATGTAACATCTCAAAAGTTCCCAGCTTAAATAATTTCCTGTTGCTTCATGTTTTGTAGAATTTTTAGCATATATAAAAAAAAAGGAAATTAATGTATTACTAAAACTCATGTTTATAGCAGAGAAAAATGAATGCAGATTGAAGAGAAAGTTTGAATACACTTTTGCAACACTGGTATTCCTTTTGTGGTAACCATTTTCATGGTGCTGTAAAAAGTCATGGAATGGTAGTAAAAACATTCCCAGAGAAGAAAGATTTGTGCAAATGTCAGCTGTGAACAGATGGTGTGAATTTGGGGCAAAGAGATATGAGTTCATGTCCATCTCATCTTCCTGTGAAATAAGGGCTGATTTAAACCCTTGTCATGTAGTAACGTATCTTTACAGTGGCTCTCCTTATTCGTATTTAAAATGAGCACAAACACCACACTTACATTCAACTCAGTCTTTTAGCAAATGGTTTAGAGAAGTATGAGGCCCTTTCTGCTTTTATAAATCATCTCCATCATCTGTGCTAAAGCTGCTTCTCCTGCTGCTCTCTTTTGATGCAGCTGGGGACGTGGAGGACAAGAGTGGGTCTGTTCCAAATGGTGACACTGTGTCATCCAGTAAAATTTCTTCTAGTCTTTGCTCTTCTTTTAAAGCTGCACTGAAGGACAAATCTGTAAAGTGTGAAAGTGGATCAGAAAAGGCTGTAGATCCATCACAAACATCAGAATTTGGTCCATGTGCCAGAGGCATTTGTTGAGAGTAGTCTGCAGAGTTCTCGTCTGGATAAGATTGTTGTTTGATGACCTGTGCAGCTAAATCGACAGCACTGAGTGAAGACATGACTGGAAGGCCATGTGCACGTGCCTGGATCTCCAGTTCCTAACATTTCAAACAAAAACATTTAGATGTCTTCAGAGCTATTTCAATTAAGTTCTAACATGCAAATTAATGGTGCCTTTTTATTAGTTGCGAGACTTCATTTTAAAATATGAAATTGTTAAACTCTGGGGTTTTTTTATTTCCCCTCCTGTCATTAAGCAACTGTCCTAAGGGAACATAAGAGGTGGGACAGACTCTCTAAAACCATTGCATTTGTCACCAGTAAAGGTGACAAAACCAGTTCATTATCCACTGCTGTCCAGAGAAACAGAGATTACTTTAATTGCTGATACTTATGATATGCAATAAATAACCATATATAAGATGGTTGATTTTATATTTATCTATCTATCTATCTATCTCATCTTCATATGTGCCTGTATTGTCTATATTCATCTTGCATTTCAAGCCATGCAGGGCTATATTCTGCTGCTGCATGTCACAAGCAAATGTAACATGACACACTATACCCAAGGAAGTGTAATGTGTGAAATAGAAAGGGAAAATGAAACAGTGAAGGGAATTTTGTGTCCAATATTGATTTTTGGCTGCAGGGATATTTATATTTTTTTTGTTCCTTTCCTATCTTTCTCTGACTCTAATACATACATAAAGAAATGATTTATACAAGGGTTTAATGCTTTATTAACTTTCCATGTACTCCTTTATGTAAGGTCTAATTATCAAAGAAATTTCCTAGAAATCTTAAAAATATCCCCTCCTAAATATAAACAAAAATAAATAGGGAAAGACAATTCATTTTTAATAAATGCCATTTTGGGAAAAATCATATAGTTTAATAGAATTTGATGGGGGATAAGTACTGAGAAAGCTTTGTAGTTCATGGTGACATTCTTCTACAAACCTGAATTCGGAGTAGAAGTCTTCTGTTAGCATGCTCTAATTTCTTCTGCCTGTGTTCTAATTCTCTGGCTCTCTGTTGTTCTTTTTGTAGCCACTTGATGTACTCCACTGATGCTTTTAAAATAGTTCCTTTGTTCCAGCGCATATCACTGCAGAATGTAGAGATAACCTTTTCACAATTGTGCATGTCAGCAGAATTCATAAGAACTTACAAAATCTTTTACATTAATATGAAATAATGATTTACATGACTATTATTCACTGTTAGATATTATTGCTTCTGAATGGAAATTTTAATAGAATAGTTAAGAAGCCCTTATATAGTAAAATTAATCCCAGAATGAAAATAAGTGTCAAAAGAAAGTAATAAAGTGACTTTTTGTGGGAGAGCTAAATGCAATATCATGATTCTACCATTACAGTTTTTATATTTTTAGTGAAAATTGCTTTTATTATTAACTCTAAGATTAAAATCTATGTGCAGTATTTCTGCATTAATGAACTAGGAAATATACATTACTGAGGACTTAAGCCTAAATTTTTAAAGATCATTTTGAATATACTACTCCTTTTACCTGACTTACTAATGAGGTTGCTTTTATGCTTGTTGAGAAAAAATTGGTCTGTGCTGAATGCCAATCCTCATTGATGATAGACGAGACAAATCATACTTTTGTAACCATAATGGCTATGCAATGAGAAAAACCCTGTTCAAAAATCTTGAAACATCATAAACCAAGTTAAAATCCACAGCTACACATAGACCCCAGCTCAAAATAAGTGTTGCAAAAAAAATAAGATTAAACCTGTCCATCATTCAGGAAATCATGGTTTAACTTCCAGCCTACAAACAGTTTTACTAACATCAATACACTTGTTCAAATGCATCCATTCAAGGATTTTCATTTTTATCAACTTTCCATGTATTAATTTATGTAAGCTATTAGAGGCCTTGGGACAAGAATGAAATTTTTGAAAATTTTAAATTTCTAAGAAAGTTCAGTATTTTATCATGCAGGATGGTCCTGCTGAATTAAACATACAGACAAAAGGGTTTATCTGAACTATCCATTTCACTGCAAGATGGTTTAGACCAAGCAGAAGAATGACAGAGGTTCTGGTCCTATAAAATAACCCTGAGAAGGAAACGGGTATGCAAAGCACTAAGAATCTGAGGTTAGGAGTGAAAAGTAAACACATTAGTGCTTTTTTTTTTTTTCTTACTATCTATTCCAAAAACCTATACATTGGCATTTATAGAGTAAAAAAGAAATATAAATTATATTCCAGTCAGTCATTACTTTTCATTATTCCTTGGTTGCTTCTGTTAATGAGACTTGTTCCTACTCACATGCTCGCCTCTGTTGAGTAAAACTGTGATCTGAAGTGGATTTATTGCAGAAGTGTCTATGCTTTACATTTAGCCTCTCAGAGTAACTGCCTAAGAAACCTTGCACCCTTACCCCAAGGATAAGCACCCTTAGAGAATCCCACTAAGGCAGTTGTCTTTCTACTGAATGTATATGTCAAAAGTCTGGCAGGTATAGGAAGTAGGGACCCAGATCACTTTTCTTTTCCTGAGGCAGTGTACTAGTGATAAAACCTCATGGAACTGATAGCTTTAAGGTGCTCAGAAGAATATGAAAAATTATTTGCGATAAAGCATCTACTGAGATGCCCAGTGTTTAACTATACCCTAGAATTTAAATCATTTGTTAGAGATTTGGGAGAACCAGCTAGATCGCATCTCTGTCCTTTCTGAGCAGCACACAAACCATGGCGCTTTGCCATACTGGGATCTCCCCTAATCTCCAGGAATGCACAGCCTTTGGGATTAGAAGGTGAGGAGGTCAGAGAGAAATAATTACTGTCTTAGACCCTGCTGTTGGCAAAGCCAAAACATCAGAGACTGCTCAGAGTCTGCTTGTTGAAGTGGGTATGTATTCTCATTTAGACATTCCTTGGTCAAAAAAAAATAAAGCAGAGATGGGACTAGAAGCCAAGAGCAAAACATGTCTCCCTCATGACAAGCTGAATCATCTCTTGGCAGTCCCCCTACCTTCTCCTTCCTCTCCATATACTTCTTGCCCAGGTGGGAGGACACAACATTTTCTTGCCATCATCCTAAGGATTCTCTCCTAGGAAAGGACTGTCTCCTCACATCTGGGACACCTATGTTCAAGTTGTAAAGGCTAAGGAAGTTTTTAGTACACATGATGTTTATTTTTTGGACAAATCTTTGACTGCCATCACCACATTATAATCATGTTTTTGTCAGACTTCTTTGGAAAGTCAGGTAAAATACTGAGATGTCCCTATTTATGCCTGAATCACAGTGGAGTTTGAAAGGCAGTGAGGTGCCTGTCTGTCTACAACAGAGCATTCCTGAATAAATAGGAGCAGCTAGAGTTAGAAGGACAACATTTCAAACCAGGAATCTCCACTGCCATCTCAGATATGAGCTATATGTGCTACCTATAGCTCACAGTTACAGTAGATATTTGTTTAATTTCAAGTGAAAATGACTGATTTAGGACATTTTCATGGCAACTCTGAAAAGTGCTACAGTAATAAGAATACCTATAGCATAAACTCTGGAGAAACACAGTCTGTCTAGGCAAGGGGGTGGGGGGGTCAGCTTCTCCTAGCGTGTAATTAAGAGAAAACTAAGCCAGGTTTTGGTCTGATGGTCTGAACATAAAAATGTATAGTGTTATGAAATTAGAAGGTGGCAAAAAGGAAATAATTAAGGCATAAGGCATGACAGCAGGATAAAAATATGCATATATCACATATTTGGCAAATATTTCATGGCAATTTCACGAACAATTTAATGTCAGTTATAATATGCCAAGAATTCAAAATTAAATTCCAGCAAAAATATTTTTTTCTGTCAATAAGCCATATATTCATTACTGTATTTGGAATCTTATTGTGATGAAATTCATTCATGCTACACATAATTGACAACCTTTGTGACATTGCTTACTTTTAGTTCATGTTGCCTTGATATTTTGAATTTTTATGTGTATGGTAATGTTATTTTTTCTCATAGGTTGAAATAAATTTTGACTGGAGGACTAATTCCTGGATTCAAACTGCCTGAGAGATGGATCTAGTCAGCTTATTCATAAGATACATATGGATCAATATCTCTTGTCGTAATATTTAAGAATTTGAGAGACAAAGCTACCATGGAGCCCTGGGGGGAAAAAATCTATGGTTACTATTATCATTGAGAAGGCTCTTATTTTTTGTGTGCATGAGTCTGTGCATATGCATGTATCTCATACACTCACTACATCTCTACTCATATATACATATACTGGTCAGTGTCTTATTAAATGAGGAATATTGAAGTTAAATCTTCCTGGAACAGGCTGGAACGGGCTGCCCAGGCAAGTTGTGGTCTCCTTCTCTGGATACATTCAAAACCCACCTAGACACGTTCCTGCGTGACCTAATCTAGGTGATCCTGCTCTGGTAGGGGGGGTTGGACTACATGATCTTTCGAAGTCCCTTCCAACTCCAAACATTCTGTGATCCTGTGAAATTTTTCAGTGTCTGAAGGCAACACAGCAAAGGATCAGCTGGTAACTTTAGAAGCCAACATATTTTTCACTCCATGTCTCTGTATCTATACCAGGATCAAGTAAGTAAAAAACATGCTGTGTTTTATTAGACTCTGAACCCTAGCTTGTCCTAACTTCACCAAGTGAATCTCTACAAATCTCAAATGCCCAGACCAAACATGCAACTCTAACCTAGGAACGGGTCTCAGGTGGGAGAAAAGAAAAAGCCGTGGGACTGATCTTCAGCTCATTTCCATTAAGGTAACTTTGATAAAGTCTAAGGACCTTCACTACTTTATTATACAAGTTGAACTCCTGTAGGAAGGATGAATGCACCTGGCTATCCAAGATTGAAACTAATTAGTGAAAAAAGAGTTTGAGAGAGGGTGATAGTCACAGACTTTGCCAGCCATAGAGCGTTTACTAATAACAAAGGCATTTCTGAAGTTGAAACAACATTTGCAGCCCATTTCCTTCCCTGTTTCTGAGAAATTAGCTATAAACTATGTTTGCTCAGAAACATACTTTGAAAGACTTTGTCCTTTGCACAATTACAAAGTGTATTCTCCTGAAAGGGGTAGCAAGTTTCCATTTAATAATAGCATGAGTGTATGCAAGCTTTTCCTTTACAAGAAGTATGTCCATGCTCAGGGTCTGTCCACAGACAACAGTGAGAAGGTCAGGCACAGGCAGATGCAAGAAGAGTGAGAGCAACCCATTACTTCTATCCAAATCCTCAATGGTACTCTTAACATCCCAGCTCTGTAAAATGACTAAAATTCTTAAAGGAAATATTTTTTTCTTCTTCATATCACTGACAATTCTAGTCCAGCTACCACAGAACTGTTCTTGCATAGGTATTTCCAGACTCCATCCCAACATGTAGTCCTGTTAACCACTTAAAAGGTGGATTCTGAAAGGTTGAACACAAAGCAACTGTGAACAGAAAGGTAGATATATTTAAAAGAGAAGGTTATGAGCTTTCAGCAAAATATGTGTGGGCATTTTGGGCCTTTTTTTTTTCTGTTGTTAAATTATTCTGTATAACTTTTGTATTTCTGAATCATCTACAATTGGTTATTTAAGCATTGAAAATTAAACAAAAGGTTCAAAGTTCTTTGAAACTTATCTTAATTTTCTAATGATGATGAAGTGAACTTAAAGTACACATTCTTTTAAGCAATGTAATCCACGTTTTTAATCACTAAATGAAAAAAAAAAGTGAAAAGAATAGGGTTTTAAGTCAGTCAAAAGAAAGTCCCCCTGCAAGCTCTGCAGGAGCCAAAGAAGTTCATTATATAACTAACAAAACAAAAGTGATATACCCACACACACCCCCCACTTCTAAGAAACATAAATCATTAAAAGTTTCCAAATAGCATCAAAAATGTCTTTTTCTATTCCTGGCTCTGAATGTAATCTTCTTGAAGCAAGCCGTCTGGGACAGGCATGCTAACTACAATGGCTTAGAGTAGTATTTGCTCTTCAATGTAAAGGCTGATTTGCTTCACTATCGTTAGTGCAAGTATCAGTTAAGTTTCTCCTTTAAAGCTAAGTTCCCACTGTAAGAAAAATCTTCTAAAATCAATATATGAGGTGAAAATGCTATATGTGATAAATTGCTAGAGATAAAGTATTGTAAGAGATGATACATCTCTTTCTTTCAAAGAAGAAGGGGGCAGATTGGGGGCACAGTAAAGTGTTATGAAGGAAAAAGCAAGAACTGAAAGTGTAAGGACACTGAGCTATGATTTGGTAACACAGGACCATACCAGAAAGAAATAATAGTTTTGATTTGCTCAGCCAACAAAACAAGACAGGTTGAAATACCTTTTTTTTTTTTTCTTAAAGTGTTTACACTTCTTCAGGTTAATATAACTTAGCACTAAACTATGGCAGAGTTATGTTATAATCTAGTGTTTCAAAAGCATCCTGCTCTTTTTGATGCCTCTTTTTCCTTAACACCAATTTGTAAGATTTTAAATAGGCCTATATTTAACAGGAGTACTGTTTACCAGTCTTTTGATGACAGCAGTCCTCACTGTAAACATTAGCCACTTTGGGGCTGTCACACTGTTGAACTCAGTCATGAGTTTGCAGACTAAAACAAGAAAAGGCAACTTCTTCAGGATCTATACCTTAAACTTCAGACAGCAATAGCAAAATCTGTGGATAAAATCCCTCATCCACTTACTGGAGCAAAATTACAGGTCTGGATCATTGGTTTTGTGAAGAACTTAAGTGATTGCTCAAGGTATTAATTTTGGGGTAATTTCATAAACTAAACCTGAATCCAGAGCAAAACATATAAATGAAACACCTCTGTAGGCAACCAAAATAGCAGCTGGAATTTTTATCTCATGGCCATTTCTAATTGCAGTATAACTTGCTTCCATCATAGCTTTATAGCTGCAAACCAACAGTGCCATCCACTGTTTTTCTGAGAAAATTTACAATTATTTGCCCAAATGATCTTGCATACTGAAAGATGCACCAGCAAAATTAAAACTCTCCTACTAGTCTGTGTTTGCAGTGGATCACATCTGGTTGAAACTTTATTTAGGTACTTAGGGCACTTCTTATTTTAACTCAGCTGTAATATCTAATTCTATATTAATAACAAGAACATGCACATTTATCTGATCTTGGGTAGATGCTATAGAAGAGCTTGTGAATTCTCTAAGATGTGGTATGTTATCTTTCTCACTGGTGATTTCATTCCAAGTGGCTTGTTATGCCAAACTTCTACTTCTGTAACTCTCACACGGATTTATATTGTTACAGAAATTTGTAATATAATCAAAATTTTCTTAGTCCTAAGAAAACCAAAACCAAACAAAACCAAACCAAAAAAAAAAAAAAAAAAAAATCACAAGAAAAAAAAAAAAAAAGAAGAAAAAAACCAATTTGAAATGTCAATAGATGTTTTCATTGAAGTATAATGCAGGCCTGTATTGACATGTAAATGATAAAGACAAAATCTGTATAATAATTTTATGCAAATCACAATTATGCTAGTGCATGGTCTCAAGGCTTCTCTGACATGAGAAAACTAAGGCTAAAGTTCAACATTAAATATCACACTGAACTGTTATTCCTAATCCTGCAACAGACTTTCCTAGCAAGGAGGGTTTTTTTTCATATTGATGACAAATATAAGCTTTAACAGACTAAATATAGTCTAAGCAATATGTATTTTGTGTTACTGTAAGTATATATATTAGTATAAAAGATAACATTATAGAAGTTACAGCAGTTATTTGGTTTATACTTGCATTTTAGTACTATTGTTTTCCTTGCACTAAGTGAAGGACTTATGAAAAATTCTCATTCTACAAAACCTTAAGATTTGGGTTTTTTCCATAGGCAAATGGCAGACAGTGACACCGTGCATTTTGTTTTACCCCACTAGAGGGCCCATGGCAAGGGCTGAAATCATCACTCCTTCCTTCTCGAGGGAAAATAGACATTTGCTCCCAGGGACAGAGTTGGACTTTCTGTTGCTTGGTTCACCTTCTTTATTTCTTCTCTTTGGTTTGGTTTGCTGGTTTTGGTTGGGTGCTTTTTTTAGTTTGTTTTTTGGTTGGTTGGTTGGTTGGTTGGTTGTTTTTTTCCACTGATGTGTCAGTTTCTGTTAAACACCTTGGAGTTGCTTTCATTTCATTATCCTTTCACGTAAGTTTTTCCAATAGACACCAAAAAATCTGTCAAAGGTTTGTTACTTTAACAGCCTGATCTGAGCCAGTGACCCAGCATGGAAGATTTTGTATCTCAGTATCTCATTACTTAATACTGTAACCAGTATATGCATCTGTCTCCCCACCCCCCCCATCCTCTTGTATTTAAACTATAAACATTATTATAATAAATACCGTTGAACTTACGGATCATTAGACTTGGGGATGAGTGTGCCAAGCTCCTTGATTCGGTAATTAATATTATACCTTCTTCTTCTTTCAACTGTAAAAAAGAAACAGTTACTATTTTTGCGGTGAAATATTCTCAGAGAAATTCAACATTAAACATTTTAATTATTTAAAAAATTAAAAATAATTCAGTCAATGTACAGAATTTTTTGTTCCTCAAATACAAGTCCCAACATTATCTCTTACCTGTCTCTTACTTTCCAGACAAACTCCAGGATTAGTACCTTCTCTGTATCTTTTCCAACGTGTAGGATTCCCCCCAATTAACTAGACTCCTAGAGACTGACATAGTCACATATTGTCTAAATGTGAACTAACACTTCATTATTCTCATGTTTATGTGTCCTTTCTCCACCCTGCTCCCACACAACAGAGTTTTCATCTTAACGGAGTTTTGCTGATGACCTTAACAGGGATACAAGACAACTTATCCAGCATTTCATATTTTGTCAGAACTCCTGCTACAGATCACAGTTAATAGTTTCACTATCCCTTATCTACAGTTATCAGCACTGCAAACCACAGAGAGGATATAACTGCAACTATAGCCCTTTACCGAAATAGAGAGAGATTGTGTTCCAGAAACACTTCAACCCCAGCACATCTGTTTCCTTCAGTGATGAACAGCACAACTATTTACAATAAAATTTAAAACACACAGGAAATGAAGACAAACATAATTTAAACAGTAAAATATATTTTCTGTATTTAAATTTATGCTTCTCCTAAGACAAATAATGTATGGTATCTTGGTTTATTTGTAGTTTAGTTAGAAAGGAAAAAAAAAGAAAAGATAAGCTACTTGAAATTAGTTCCTCCTCTCTGTGCTCTCAGTCCATTTTATCAACACTACTCTGGCATCCAGACTGGAGTGTGTGACCCTTCTCCGCACAGACGGTCTGTCACCTTTCTGCTTCCCATTTCACTAATTTGAAGAAAATTTTCTCCTTCCTCACCAGTTTTTCTCCAGCTACTTTCATATGTAGAAACTACACTTTTTCTAGTGAATAAGCCCAAAGGACATGTCATTACTTTGAAGGATTTCTAGTATATAATTGTAGCATAGAAAGCATATTCAGTGAGAACATAGTCCTGCTTTGGCACTGCTAGCTGGCAGAGTCCAGCAATGATGTTCAACTGGAATGAACTCACACTTTTGTGCACACCCTCCACATTGTACTATAGCTCAATCTAAACCCCACTGAATGGACAGGATTCAGCTTTGATTCATCAGTAGCATTGCACTGATATTTTTATTTTTATTCCTTGCCTCTTGGAAGACCTTACCTTTTGCTTAATATGCTAATGCCACTGTACTCTGTCAGACCAGGCCTGGCCAGCCTGGAACACAGGCAGAATGGATACATGCTTCTCTTACTCATGTATGGAGATGCTTATGTAGGGATGGATGTCCAGGTTTTGAATATAAGTACAAAAAGACCAGTAGAGCTAAATTAGAAGTGTGCAGCCAAGGGCAGACTGTTGTGTGTTCCTAGTCTGATTTCAACCTTCTCACAGTCACATGAGCATATTGTTTTCAGTCTCAGCCCCACCACAAATATCACATTTAGTTCTTTACTTTTTCCATTACATAAAGATGTTTTGTCTTGCTGTCTGTTTGAGGCTCTTAGGTGTGGGCAGCAGTCAGTTACTTCCTCCCTATCTGATTCCAGCTCAGGAAACTCCCTGGGTATTATTATTTACCCCGATGAAGTACTCTGCCTTGGTGAGTTGTATTATCTTGTCTACTCTCTCGAGGAACAGGAATTTCACTCAGTAGATTAAAGCGTCTCAGGTTCTGTAGTCATTATTCACCTACTAAGGAGACAGGGTTATAATCCTCTTGAGTGTATTGTTAAGTGACCTCTTGCATCCCCTTGGCATGATTGTGCAGGATTTTGTAGAACACAATGTACAAAATCACATAGCAACTGAACAATTTAAAAGTTAGATTTCAGGTATGTTGGAAAAATAATGGCAGAGCAACCAGAGTTAAAGAAAATGCAGTAACTATACAGTCATATAAAGTAATAGATGTTGCTTAATTAATATTTCCAATGTGGAAAAGCTCTGCAAGATACTCATCAAAAGTAGTCAACTAAATATTTGCTATAAAACAAGGTGAAGAAATTTTATTTATTTTTTTTTTACAAAGGGAGTGTAATTCTTTTTTTTTTTTTTCTATTTTTAGTAGATTATCCTGTAAAAAAGAAAAATCCAATTGTTATGTTAGTGAATTAGGGGGAAATTTTAAAGCTTGGAAACATATTTCAATAGAGATTTCCTGATTTATGTCTTCTACGGTTCCAGTGGTATCCTGAGTTGTCAATTATATTTGAAGTATCAAATTATACTAAATCCAAAACAGAAAATTATTTTTCAAACTACATGGACAGGATGGCCATATAACAAACAAACATTACTCCCTTAGTTCTTTGGTGGAAAAAAAAATTAAAACCAACCAACCAAAAATAAACAAAAATACAAATAAACAAACAACCCACAATAAAAACCCAAAGACAAAATACATTCAGTAATGGTTTAAACTCTTGCTGTTACATAAAGAAGGGGTTCCATTTCTTGAATCTAAACCCCTATTCATGGTTCCATTGAGGATCTAACCTTTCAAAAGGAACTTTTTTCCTAGTTCCTCCTTCGTATGAGAAGATAAGAACATTTCTGTAAGAAATGGACTTTAATTCAACCTGAAACATATCTGTTTGTATAATTCTGATCAAGTTCTAAAACTTGAATTTTCACACCATCTCTAAAAAAAATTGTAGTCATAAAAGACTAAATCACACTAATAAAGTCTTTATATGCAATGCATTAATATGTCCAAGCCATTAGATAGTAGAGCTATCTCCAGAGAGACTTTGAGCTCTGAAGTATAGACCTGGAGCCAAAACAGAAGAAATGTTGCCCATCTGAGTGCTATCATCTTGGCATACAGCCTTCAGCTCATTGCCAGTGGTGAGGGACAGTTCTCAGACATGTCTTCTGTGTTCAGGAAGGATGATCTCATAGCCAAAATAAACAAGGAAGGCAGTGGTAAGACTCAACATCACTAATTTATGTGTGCAACCTGTCTTTCCCCTTGCAGTTCCAGAGAACTCCTACCTGTCATGTTTCCTAGTCCAGCAAAAATTCCTCATTCCTATCCAGACAAGACAGGCAGCAGCTTCAGTGGCAATTCCAAAAATCTACGTGTTCTGTCTGTAATCCAAAAAATACCCAAACCATACAGGCAGAAAATAAGGATGAATCTGGTAAGTCTAGGTAACAAAGTTGTTCACAGTGGTTGCTAGTACATTGTACCAGTGGATGTATTCTTCTACGTACATAATTTCATGCAAGTAAATCCATAAATCCCTCTAAGATTAACAGAATAGCCAGAGAACCAAGATATAAATAAAAGAACAAAGATATAAAGAGTGGCTATTAACTAATTACTAATTTAGGTTTAAATTCATAGAATTATAGAACATCTCAAGTTGAAGGGACTCATAAGGATCCAAATCCCAGACTTTCTGCTGGAAAAAGTAGAAAGAACTGGAAAAGGTAATTGCTTTATTCAGTACTTTCCAAAAAGAATCCTTCAGGGGGTTTCTTTCAGATTACTCTTTAGAGGGAGAAATTGCATAATTTTATAGGCAGTCTTCTTTCAGGAAAAAAAGTAATTTTTTTTTCTGTTCTGGATAAACCAAAATATTGTTTATGTTTATAAATTTAATATTTAGACACTGAGCTATGAATTTCACTATGTTCTAAGCCTAAAATGCAGAAGATTGTTCCTCTAAAACTAAAATGCCTAACATCTGCACATGTCTACACTGTTCTCTGTAAAGGAACAGAAGTGTATCTCAGCCTACCTAGGTTAGGGCACTCATGTATCACAGCAGAGTCAGAGCACGCTGAGTCTCAGCCAGTCCTACCCTGATCTTTTGTAACATACAATTTCCACAACTATAAGTGCTTAAGTGGTGCGTAGAAGTTGTCTGATATCCTCTATAAGTCCTCTTTTCCTTCCCATCACCTTTAGAGAAATACAGCCTCTCACTCGGGTGCTTCAGTAAGCAAGGTGTGACGACTGGAGATTCACTGTTGTTTTTTTTTCATTATCTGCCTCCTTTCTTGTCTGTTTTGCACTGTAATTCTTAGACACATTAGGTAAAGTGTGTAGTCTATATACAAGCATAGAATAAAAACATAGTAGGATGAGATGATGTGGAAAGAAATCCATTACCATATGCAAATTATTTTGAAAGACAAAAGTCAAAGACAGACATTAATTTCAAGAAGAAACTTCTGTGGTTGGTTGTCTGTGTTTGCAGACAGTTCAATTTGATTACCCTGGTAAGATGCTGATCTAGAAGAACAGAGATGTGGTCACTAATGTATATTATTTTTGCATTCCTTGTACATTCCATTTAGTGAGATGGAAGATGAATATATACTTACTGAGATTGTGGTTATCCTTTTTTTGTCTCTCCTTTGCCATCGCTCGTGTATCTGCTTCTGACAGAAAGTAACATTTTTAAAGCAGCCCTTGAATTGCAATTCAGTACTTATTTCACCTTTTTTCAAGATGTCCTCTTTTCAAAGTGTAGCCTTATAGTCATTTTACTTCATTACTCTTTTTATTATTAAACAAGATAGTAAGCAAATCTATACTGTACCACTGCTAATTTTTTAGCAAGTCTGGAAGATTTCCTGAGATTTTTTTATTTAAGAACATAGAAATGCAATGGAGGGGTATCTTCCTCCAATTTTCTGTATTTTATATCAGGATATAACTTAGAATACACTAATGTGAATATGGATTTGTATATCCCATAATGCAAGAGTTAATCAGATTTACAAGATATTGAACAAATTCACTGTTTCCTCTGAGTGACACTAATAAACTGTACATGGTTGTTAACGTTGTTAACATTCTTTGGATTAATTGAATGTAACTTTTAGAGTTGTTAATCCACTAATATAGATTTACCTTGAATAGCCTTATTGTGAGGCTTTAAAAGAACCATTTGTTCTACCCTGGAACAAATTTAATGGATGATAATTTATTTATACCATTGATCAGAAGCCAAAATGTGGAAGAATCCACTATGTTTCTTAAAATAATTAGGTTTCTTAGAAGCATAATGTTCATAAAGCAGAGGAAAACTTGGTTTCTGAACTACTAAAGAGGAGAAAAGAAATAAAACATTTCTCCTTGATCTTTGTTCTTTTCCTTGAATGAAACCACAAATGGCAAAATTACCAGGATTTTAATTATGAGTATCTATTTCATGGGCAAGATCTATTCAACTTTTAAAGGAAACATCATCACTTCTGCAATTATCAAACACTACTTTTACCTGTGAGTTCCCTTTTTACTGGTAGGTTAGCTGGGCAAGAAGCATTTGTGAGACCCATATTAGCTGGTGCTGTTCCCTGGTCACTGTTATATATATCCAAAATGCTGCTAGATAGCTTGAGGGGTAGGAAAGAAGAATAAGGAAAAAAGAAAAAAAAAAAAAGAAAAGTTTAGACTTAAAAGACTAAAAAAATCCCATAAGTACAAAAAGCAAATTTCTTTGAATGTGAGTCTGATGTTCTTTAGAAGATGCTGTGTGTATGTGTCTAAAGGGAATGTTTATCGTTATGTAGTATTAAGTAAAATTGATTGAAAGTTAAGGGTCACAGTCTGCCACTGTTCTACAAGCAGCTTTCTAAGTGTTGCTTGTGTGGGTTTCAGATGCAGAGTGATGGCAGGATATGGCCCCCTGTGTCTGTTTTTCAATTACTTCTATATCATATTTTCCAATAACAGGGTTATCACAACTGTACTTCAGACATGAATTAGGTTGAAAGTAATAATAACCTTGCTGGTTTTGACCTAATCTCCAGTGATTTTTTAACCACATCACTTGGTACTTCATAGTGTGCCTGGTTTAGCTGTATAAAGATTCACTGACCCAGTTAGAGGCAATAGTTAAAATTAGAGTGGACAGAATATCAAAGAATATGCTTTAAGGAAAGCTGTGCTGTTGTCAGGATAGACCAGATAATCTAATGGCTTTAACATGCATCACATATATGATCATTTATACCATTATCATTATAACCCTCCAAAAAGTAATAGAACATTATTTAAATGAACCTATAGAGCACACTTAAACAGAAGTGAGGCTATGTTTCTATGGATTCCAGATAATTACACAAATATTACTTTTACTTGAATAGTTTTACATATTTGAAATAACTGTTGAAAATGTAAAAATTTAGTAAAGAACAGTTCAGGCTATGCTCAGTTTCTATGACATAATAACCACCTTTTCAGCATTGATCATTATCTTTCATATTTATACATGCTTATGTGAAAACATCTGTACAAAAAAGAGTCCCAGTCCAGATTCACAAAAGAGTTTTGTATTCTAATTGTCTTCTAAGGCAATAAGACCAACATATTTTTTCCTTTTTATCATACATATAAAATTTGTGCTGATATTGTTTTGTATTGTTTTGTTTTGTTTTGCAGCCAACACACAAGGACTCAGAAAACGAGTTTGAGTTCAGCTGGAAAGAAAAAAAAAAAAAGAAGGAAAAAGTGTGTGAAAAAAAGTGTGGAAAATTGTGGGTAAAACTATTGACTTGAGACAGGAAAGCATGAAAGGTCATTAGGAGTTATTTAAGAAAATTATTTCTCATAGACAGGAAAGACAGATCTGCCCTGTACCTGTGGATCCTGAAACACCCTGGAATTTTTCAGGTAGCTCACTGAGACCCCACTAGACCGATCATTTCTCTTGCAGAGATTGGGAGCTTCACCACCAGTTATTCTGAATGGAGATACTTTCCCAAAGCCTTGCTCAGTGTGAAATACTTCTATTGCAGTTATAATTATATATTATATTTGAAATTGTAAGCACTTTTTAAAAAAATATTTTAATAGATTAACTAATAAGTTTACTAAATTATCTGAGAACCCAGTTTGTGTTAAATTCACTTAATTGTATAACCTAAGATGAAACAAAACAATTGGGATTATTTTTTAATACACACAAATAACATGCTCATTTTTAAAGCAAAGGTTTATTACTTAAGAGAACTGATAATTCTTAAATGCTATTAGAAATCGCAACCCCAAGTCAGTTTTGAAAATCTGCTTATATATTTTATCTCTCAATGAAAATACTTTTAAAAAGAATGTTTGGAATTCAGTTGAGTATTACCGAGGAACAAGCTATGTTTAATATGCAGGATTTGAATGTTAAGCACATTCGCATGTTAAGCACCTTTGTTTCATTCCGAAGTGTTTAACTGACAAGTATTACAGAATTCATTGCAGCTTTACCCTTGCATTTTCTTTGTTCTGGGGATACTATAACTACATTACAAAAGTGAACTCATATTAGCTCTAGACACATATTTAATTACTTCCTACTTCCATTTGGCATGTTGAAACGATATCAAAACAAAATGATGTAAAAAATTGAGAGTCCATGTGAGCCCTGCACTTACTCCTGTGGACTTTGGATATGTCTGTTGTAAGGTTTAGGTTACTGGTTTTGTATATGTTATGAAATAGTTACCACTGAAAATAATATGAACTAATAAACAATCTGAAAAATGAGAAATGTATATCTATCATATTTTACATATTTCACACAGCTGTGTACATCACTTCAGTGCCTTCCATGAAACATCCACAACATTCACTAGACAACATCCACTGCTCTCCCTTCATCTACCCTGACAGACATGCCATCATAGAAGGCTATCAGATTTGTCAAGCATGATCATGGCCCTGCAACCACCCCTATCTAGTTTTTCCTGCTCATTCCCCACGCTGCTTGTTTTGGTGTACAGGCATTTCAAAGAGGTAATCAAGCTTGCAGGTACCCCTGAAGAGTGCAAGAGGATCCACCATAAATAACCACATAGACCTTTTAGGTGGTTGGCTTTCTGGCTGTCATCTTAGAATGCAGCTAAGGAACACCCTCAGCAAGTTTCCAGATGATACCAAGCTGGGCAGGAGTGTTGACTTGCTTGAGGGTAGGAAAGTTCTACAAAGGGATCTGGAAAGTATGGATCAATGGGGCAAAGCCAATTGTGTGAGCTTCAAGGATCCTGCATTTGAGTCACAACAACTCCATGCAACACTACAGGCTTGGGGAAGAGTGGCTGGAAAGCTGCCCAGTGGAAAGGGACCTGGGGGCGTTGATGGATGCCCATCTGAATATGAGAGAGCAGCGTGCCCAGGTGGCCAAGAAGGCCAACAGTATCCTGGCTTGTATTAGAAACAGTGTGGCCAGCAGGACTAGGAAAGTGATTATGCCCCTGTACTTGGCACTGGTGAGGCTGCACCTCAATACTGTGTTCAGTTTTCGGCCCCTCAGTACAAGGACATTGAGGTGCTGGAGTGAGTCCAAAAAAGAGCAATGAAGCTGGTGAAGGGTCTAAAGCACAAGTCTTCTGAGGACCAACTGAGGGAATTGGGATTGTTTAGACTGAGAAAAGGAGTCTCGGGGGGGACCTTGTTGCTCTCTACAACTACCTGAAAGCAGGCTGGACCGAGGTGGGTGTCTGTCTCTTTTCCCAACACAAGTGAGAAGACGAGAAGAAACAGCCTCAAATTGTGCCAGGGGAGATTTAGATTGGATATTAGGAAATTTTTTTTCACTGAAAGATTTGTAAATTGTTGGAATAGGCTGCCCAGGAAAGTCATGGTGTCACCATCTCTGGAGGTATTTACAAGATGGGCAGATGTGGCACTTAGGGAGAAGGTTTAGTGATGGACTTGGTAGTGCTAGGTTCTTAATTGGACATGATGCCATCTTAAAAGTCTTTTCCAACCTAAATGACTCTAAACACTAAGAGTGTCAAAATGAGCTTTATGCCATGCCATTAAAGAGAAACTTCAGCAACACTGTCACAGAGAGCCTATAAAATTATCACTTTTTGACATATCTTGAAAACACTGTTTTCCAAGCTGCAGAATCTGTCTTTAAAATTGAAATATTCACAGGTGTGAAATATTACCATTTTTAATAATCCATAGGTAGGGGTGTTTTTGGGGAATAGGGAATGGTAGAGTTGTCTCTCCTTAAGTTTGTCATCATGTCAGTCAGTGTGCTGAAGTTTGGATAACAGAATAAAGAGCTTACTCATCTGGCCATAAAAACGATGCACAAAATAAAGGTTCTCTTCCTCATACCTACATCCCTTCCAGACTTAGGTTTGTTACCTCCCTTCAGCATTTGTCTGAGCAATTCTGCTCAGTACAAAACCAGTTCTGCCAATGGCACTGGCAGCTGCCTGCCTCTTCCTGTGCATTTAATAGAAATCTCAAGTGTATTGTAATGGTCACTGTGATGGATATGTGGCTGCTTTGTGGCTAGAGCCGTTTTGATACACTTTTTCATTCTCAGTTAACCAGCACAGCATTTTCACATTTACAGTAGAGCAAAGTGGGTAGGTATAAAAGCCCAGTAAATTAGACTACCTTTGACAGTGTCTTCATTCCTACAGAAAGGGTGAGACATAGAAAAAACTGCTATGAACTAGTCTGTGAGGAATAACTTTCAATGTCAGGATTCAGAATTGGGAGAAGAACGAGGGGGGAATCAATCTGACCTGTCTTGGACACTTAGAGTGAACTGGATCACCTTGTTTCTTTTTCTTCACTATAAAGAAATCCTGAGGTGACTGTCGCAGGCTTTCTACATGTACCTTCTCATGAAACATCACTGTGCTCCTAATGTGAAAATTTCCAAATAAACTCTTATTTTAAAAATTACATAAGATCAACAAAGCAAATCAGGCTGGATCTTTCTTGACATTTATAATTATGGGAGAGTTTTAAAAATATAAAGTCAAAAATGTATCAAAATATTTTGTTGAAACTCCCTACATGAATTTTCCCTGCATTGATATCAAGTATGGAAAATCCCAAGTACTTTCCTTGCTAACATTACTGAACACTATGAAAAATCTTAAAATAGAAGTTGGCCTATTTTGATATAAGAGAAGGAAAGATACTTTTTTTTTCCTGTCAAAGCAGGAAGCTCTTTTAGAAATGGAAACATCTGGGAAATAATTGATTTTACAATTAAAATATACGGCACAATATATTACAGAAATTGTGTGTCAAAATACATCTACTTCTTTGGATATGCACTAAAACTCCCCAAACACTGTAATGAAATTTGTTTCTTAAAATGTCATGTAAACAGGGATAGTTATTGCAGTACTGAGGCTTTAAATAGCTCCCAGTTTTACAAGATAAACATATACATTGTCATAATCGTACAAAAATCCAATGCAATCTTACTAAGAGTATAATGCAATGGCATAATTATATGATCTGTGTGCAGTGATGTTCTTGCAATTAGAAACAGCTGTCGAATCTGATGAATCCCGAAGCACTTCAGAACTCTAGCTGACTGCACTGCCTCAAAAAGCATGTTTTTCCTTTCAGTTTAGAGATGTGGAAACACAGTTATTTGGGTATGAAAATTCATGTCTCAGGAAATAACCTATTTATCCTGCAGATGTCATGACTTATATTGCTTCACACCGGTGTTGTTCTGAGAAGTCCTGGTAAATTACATAATTTCCAACTCTTTCATTCATGATACACATATTTATAAATGTGTATCTGAGAATTTAGATGCTTGTAAGGGATGAACACACATGTTAAAAATAGCAGCATATAATTAGCCATTCTTCATGCTTCTAAAATACAGCCAGCTTTGGACAAAAGATTAACCACCTTTAACATAGTAAATGGTTAAGTGGGAATAACAAGTGACAATGTAGTACAGGAAAAGAATAATACCATATCTAATTAAAACTGCAAGGAGAATTAAAGAAAGCAGACTGCAATTAACAAAGTTAGCATTTGGCAAGGACACTGGGGTTAACATTTTTCCTTTTGTGTAAAGTGTCATGGGATCTTCAATGCCTGTGTGCAAAGACTGGAACATGAGAACTTCTATTCATTGGTCTCAGTCCTGAAAGATGCTCAACTTTGAAGCTTAGACCAATTATAAAAGCAAACTTCAGCTGAAGTACCTGAGTGAGTCCCTGGCTTGAGCTCAGCAATGCCTCACAAGAGCCTGTGACCTTGCACTTGCTGGCAGTGTCCAAGACAAGTACTGTAAAGGTCTCATCCAGATGATCGTGTTATATTCAATATTTGGGTCTGAACTCTCTGCAGGCAGGATTCTGCGGCTCATTACCTGCATGGACATCTAGTAATGCACAGCTGTGATCACAATATGAATTCTCTAATAGCAACTCATACTTTTTTTTCTTTTAAAAGGAAAATATTAGCAAGTAAGGAAAAACTTGGCTTCATTAGGGAAATAATGCGGTATTCCAAATCCCATAGCATGGCAGCTATTGGTAAATATCTTGTAATTTTAAATAAGACTTAAACAAAATAGCATTTCCATATCTTCCAGGAATGAAAAAGAAGGATCCTTAATATGATAATAAAATATATGGATATGGGCTGTCCGTGCCTGTTCGCCTCTAGTCTAGAGACAGCTCTATGCTACAGTAGTATTCACTTACATGATCACATACTATTTCATTTTTTTTCCATTTTGGCTAACCACTGCATGATGTGTTTGTCTTACAGCAACATTCAACTTTGTAAGGATCATGGCTCTATCACAGTCAGTGTTGCAAAGCGAGAAAATAACAGTCCAATGCTCTTTTGATGTCAGCTAGATTTTTCTTAATTTAAAAATTCTGCTGAATGTGGTAATGTCCAGTCTGGACTAGAAAGTATTTCTTAGATATTTAGTTCATTTAACATGTCATCACATAATCCATCTCACAAAACACTAATTCTCTGTCTAAAATCAATTAGGCTTCACATCTCCAATATTGGAGTATGTTCCAAAAGCTGAATGATCACAAATGACTGTTAAAAAGCTTTATTTTCATTTCCACTCCTCCTATACAAATTCTACGTTCCTTTAGTTTATAGAGTTCATTGTTTAACATTCTCATTTGATTATTATCAGTAACCACAGCTCCCTTAAGCCTTTGGTTTGCCCAGTTGAACAGCCATGCTTCTTTAGCCCATGCTATAGTATGTCCTAACAGGTCTGTCTCTACCTTTCCTGAATTAGTTTTTCTGAAGGGTGGACACCTTTATTTTTCTACAGCATTCTGAAAGTTTTGTACCCAGTGAATTCTGCAGTGGGTATTTTCCTTATGTCTCTTGGAAATCTCTCTCATGATGGATCCTAAGATTATATTTATCTCCTTTTTGCAGTCCCATCATTCTGATGGCTTATAGTCATCCTCTGAGCAACTAATGTAACCAGATCTTTCTCTGTCATCTTCAGTTAATGAGCTCTCAGCTTACTGCAGACATTCCTGATATTAGTATTTAAATGAATGACCTTGCACTCAGTACTATTACATTCCTTCCATTTATACTACTCTGCCATTAGTCATATAATTCTTCCTCTATGATGTCCTATTCTTCCTTTGTATTGGCAAAACTTTCTACTTTTGCTACCTCAGTAAATGTCATTAGCATAAACATATTTTTTTAGCAGCTCAGTAATGAAAATATTTATAAACTAAGTGATTCTAAGGCTCAATTATTGGATCACTTCATTAATATCTTATAATAAAATCTTTGCCATCTCTTTAGCTTGCCCATCAACCTGAAAAGAATCTGCTTCAGTTACTTTCTGTATTATTTGTATTGCATTTTACTAAAAAGCAAGAATACATTCATAAATGAAGACTACAATCAACAAATTCTGGATATGCAGGTCTAGCTAGAAAGACTAATTCCAGTAGTAAACAGCTCTCCACACGTCCAAAAGGATGTCACTCATCAGTGATAGAAGTGATGGCAAGAATGTACATTTTTAAAGAGCAGACACTTTACATGTTCTAGTTGCCTAAAATGGCTAAGCCCTAGGATAGCAAAAGCTTTTCATGAAAAGCATCTGGATTTTCCTGACAAGTCAAAACAATCAACTAGTCTGCTTTCTCTAGAGAGACCTGAGAACAGCACAGGATGGACTGTCCTGTTAGTAGAGGCTTACTTCCAGACCCAGGGTCTTATTTCCTCACAGTCACATTCAAAATGATCAGAAGGGTCAAGATGCCCCCAGAAAAGACAAAGGTCAGGACCAGGCTGCCTTAATCAGAGGTCTGCCCAGCTCAGAAGAGACCATGAAAAAGAGGGCAAGTGCGAAGCACAATGCAGGAATAGTCCTGCTAGCAGAAACTTCCTTTGCTATCCTCTTTTCCAGGGTTAATAACTGCAGGCATGCAACTCACCAAGTGTGTCTATATGCCAATATTTCCTGCAGTAAGAGAAGCATGGCATACATCCAGAGCAGTTGTTCTGCAGTACAGGCAGTTCTGAGGATCATTTGCCTTATTACACATGATCAGATTGCCTGTATTGCACCTACAGACATGATAAACAGGGAAGCCTACCACATGCTGCTTTATTTTTCACAAGAAGAAGCTAGCTGCAAAACCTGAAAGGTTGAGTACTGTAACTGCAATAAAAAATTATTTTGTTTCTTGGTAAAAATTAGTACTTGCACAGACTGCTTCTAGAATGTATTCATACATGAAATACTAGTAGAATACTTTATCCTTTCCCACCCCTAAATATATCCCACTTAAATAATGTTCTTATGAACCTAATCGATAGCATGACTTCAAAGACCATTGTTGCAAAATGAAGCTACTTCCTCTTGGCCACAAAAAAACCTATTAACACCCATCCATTTCAATGGTTTTCTTGATTTTTCATTTTAATTAAAAAAAAAATAAATCAAAGCAAGGCCTTTACAAAATTTTTAGGCTATTATTCCATACATGCCTCCCAAATGTAGAAATCTAAATTTCAAACTGTGTCCACAGTTCATTTTACATATCAAGTAAAAGTTTCTTCAGTATTTGTGCTGCTAGGGTACAAAACATAAAAAATCACATACTTAATTCCTTGTCATTCCTTTCCTGTTTTATCATGACAAGTAAACAAAATTCTTTTTCAGTCTTTGAAGGTCACAGTTTAACCTCAAAATATGAACTGAATTTGGCAAAACAGTGAATTTTTTCATTACTTTCATAATAATAACAACCCAGTCATAGCAAATCCATTTTCTAGATAGTAATATTTGATATACCAGGTATTTCAAAATTTGACAAGGAGAAAACTAGGGCAATTCTTTTATCTTCAATGTGTGCTTTAGTAAATTGTGACTTTTCATCTAATTCAAAGGTATTGCTGGCAGGATGCATAATCTTATGGATCAACACAAGTCCTGTACTCAAAAGACTGGCATCCAGCCTCTCACTTTTCTTTTGCAATTGGTGTGTTGCTTGAGGAAAGGTGAACAACATAAGCTGTAAAATCCCTTTTCTTTGTAAGGATGTGTTTACACTGTCATCTGTCAAAGAAGTTGTAGTATAATAGTTTCAGAGTCTAGAACAAGATCCCATTCACAGCAAAATGTTTTAGACCCTTTTGTAATTGCAATACAAAATACTTATTTTTGAAAATAGATGGTCTTTAATAATAACTAATACCCTTATTTTCCAGTTCCTCTTTTTATTATCTAAAGAGAAGAGCAGAAAAGCAAATGCTTCCCATTTCAGACTTGTTTTCCTTTGAACAAATTGTATCTCCGTCTATATTTATCTTTAACATGGTTCATAATTACACACTCCTAGACCAGGGACTTAATGTTCAGATATATTATATTACATATTATATATTATGCATGAAAACTGGTTCATTTTTTATCTTCAAATAATGATCATCAAGCTGGTTCATTATTCATCAGAGAAAAATGAACTCTGTTCATATTCCCAGTTACAGTACATTCCTGACCTCACCATATACACAGAAGTCCATTGTCTAGATAAATGTCTGATCAAATATGACCAAGCAAAGGAATTTTCTGGAGATTCAGTCTTTTGCAGGAGAGTTCTTCTCTTGCAGTTACCAGTTCTTAATTATGTTTTTAGTATTCTTGGCTTTTCTGGTTGCAAAACATAACAGACAGGGATCAAAAGTGGTATTGTGATACTGTCATCATCCAATTTGCACTTGGAAATCAGATGTCATAGGAGTACTGCCCCACTAACCCACAGGGACTGAAATCCAAAGATGACAACTGAACAACAGTCCTGTTAGATGTTTTACTAAGATCATTTCACTAATAACATCAGCTGATTCACTAATTCCTAGATCCATCCCACTTCTTCTATTTATCTGGCTACCATATGTAAATGCATACACTAAATCATTCAGATTCTTCCTCTAAAAACAATGAACAATGTCAGCTCAAAAAAACAAGAGAAGTGAAAAATTAAGGCTGAAGGACAAGAGAAAATCAGATCTTTTTTTCAAGATTGGAATACAGGGCATCTCTTAAATATAGGTGTTAACAGCTCTATTATCAATATTTATATGATGTATTTTATCTATATTATATGCTTTATATTATGTCCTCTTACATTTCACATATCACCTAAGTATCTGGATACATTACAGTAAGGTATTTACTGTGATTTTGTATGTTCAGGATTAACATGTACCATGCAGAGTTTCGATTTGCTTGAAATTCCTTTTCTGTAGCAGTTGATTTAGATATATTTCTAGTGTAAGTATAAATGCACAGTTAGCCACTTCATAAACTACTGCACACATATAGTAAAGGTCATAGATGGCCTTGGCTGATGGATCAGAGGGTGCTAAGAAGAGCACTTTTATCTTTCAGGAGTTTATTTCTCAAAATAGTCTTCAAGACATCTTTGTGTTTTCTACAATTTAGCTTTACCTTGCAGTAAGCGTCTTGATTGTGCCAGGAGAACGAAGTAGCCACTGTTGTTCCTGTGAGCTCACAGGTTTTTCAGTCAACCTATGTAAATGCTCTTCACAGAAATTTGTAAAGTTTAGCTCCAGAAGTGATCATAACCTATATGTTACAAACCCCAAGGAGCTTAATGTAGCCTTCTATTTTATCTGTCATCTACTAAGGACTTCAGGTCTTACGTTGCTGTATGTATTGCTTCTTCAACAACAACACAAGATATGCAGCAGAGGCTGTCCATCAGGGCTTTGGGATAAAACAGAATCTGTCAGATAGCCCCAAAGAGCAGGAATTTGTTTGCAGATCCTGCTGTGCAGGACCTTAGAATTAGCAAGGACTGGATATTGCAAGAACTGGAAATTTGGTTTACCTATTCTTTTAACTCTGTTCAACATGTGTCAAGCTCTGAGGAAACTATGATTGTAAGAGGTACGTACATACATAAAAGTGTATATTTTAGAATAATACTCCTATTTAGGTCTATTTAACTTTCTGAAAGAGACAACCAAAGAGGAAAAAATGAACTTTTCCTTCATTTCATAGTTATGAAAAAATTATTCCAGTTGCATAGAGGTTGAGTCTTCTCTGTTCAGCGAGAGAGGTCTACCCCCAAAATAGAGAAGGATTATTAGACATTGTGCTGTTAGAGTGTTATAAGACAGAGGTGAGCTCTATGGATATTTTGCACTGCTTTTGAATGCTGCAGCTATGTAGAAGTGAATCACAATTTTTCTCCTAACCTGAAGTATTGCATGCTCTATGCTATGAAGACCTTTTCTACAGCATGAGGTAAATTGCACTCATACCTAATCTATTTGGAATACTTAGAAAAGGCAAGACAGCTGTACACTGCCCATTTCATCCTCAATGTACTATATTGTGAGAAATCCTGAAAACAAACCTCCTCCTGGCATTGGTACAACATTCAAAACAGAAGCGGTAGTGATAGCAAAAGACACCTTCAGCTTCAGAAAACAGGTCTGAGGAGTTCTCTGTGCATTTCATTGTTAGTTCTCTGCAACTGAAAGACAATTTCCTATCTAGCACCTTTATACTACTGAAGAAAGACAAAGAAAGTATTTGCTCACCAGTTTTATTTTTGAGGAGTCTATTATTTCCTCAATAGCTACTGACTGCTCCTTCTCCTTCATTTTTCTTTTTTTGTTACACTTGCAAATGATAGCAGGGAGTGCTAGACAGAAGTTTATGTACTTAAGTGAACTTTGATTCTTCTTTGGACTTTAAGACTAATCTAGTGTAGAATGTGATTGACAAAGCATTTTCATTGATGTTATGCAGCCTTTTCAAGTTACCCAATCTAAGCAAATGAGGTTGTTAATGTTTGCTCTGGCCCTTTCTCTAAAATGGTTTTGAACTTTAGCAGATTTTATAAACTTATGCAGGTTGCCAAATGACATTAGTATTCACGAAATAAAAAATGCTCATGATTATGCAGCAGGGGGCTGCCTAGATCAGCAATACTATATGCACCTCTAATGAAAACCTGGTTTTACTTCATGATTCAATAATCACAGCAATTATTGAATAAAATACTTTGGAGGATATCTACTTGAATTTCTGCATGATTTCTGGAAACGGGACAGACACCAGTCTTTGTAATCCATCCACATGGTAACCATCAGTATTTGACAAATAATTAATATAAATACAAATTATTAATGCTATGATGAGAAACTGTGACCTCAAAGACCTTGCTATAACAGTGAGATTTCACAGACAGCGTACAGCTGCTTTTATCAATAAGTAGTGTCTCCATAAAATCAAATGCAGACTTAACAGATTTCACCAGAACTTTATACCAGCTGTAGTTAACAGAATCATAAAAATTAGAGAAGTAAAACATCTATCCTGTCCTGATCTAACCTCTACTCCTTGCCTGTACAACAAAATTTTTTTTCAAATGCCAAAGAAGTTCAATACAAATGAGCCACAGTGCAACTGAAGATTTTCTCTGTAACCTATTCTCCTGCAAGAGCAACAGAAGTGGAGCAATCCCAACTGACTTGACCCCACAGTGGGATGGAAGCAGACCGTGGCTCCCAGTCTTAGTGAATAGTGTTCCATGAATATATGAGATGAAGTCATGCACATGAAGCAGAGAGATCTTGTGGGATCCCTCAAGGGGTAACCTGTTGTAAGACAGCACCTTCGCACACACTGTGCTTCCCACTCTGCCTCCATTCCCCATGCTTGGCTGCCTGCCCCACACCAGCTCAGCCTGGCTAATGCCTTTCAGCATGCCCACATCCTCTCTGCTTCCCCTCTCTGTTACTGATACAATCTTTTTCCAGCACACAAATACCATATGCACCAAGTCAGATTCAAAGAAGGGCTGCAGAGATTTTGTTAGCTTCACGGAGAAAGTTCCCAACAACAGATTCATTGCTCCTAAAAGCTCTAAATCTTTGAGGTGATGTAAACTTCAAAGCATCAATGACACCATAATCATTTTAGTATGCAGCTAGAGCTGAAGTTGTTAGAGGGATTAATGCTGTTTCAAATCTTTAGGTTTGGCTTTGTTTTGTTTTGTTTTGTTTTGTTTTCCAGTAAAGGAAATAACCATTTTGGAAACTATTTGGGAGGAATTATTATTTTTTTAAAAATAACTTGTTTTAACAAATAATTGCTCCAGCTTTGTCTAGGACTACTGAATCTATTCTACTCCCCGAATGAGAATGATTCTTCAGATCACACTTATGGTGCATTTATCCATATACAATAAAAAAAATAAATAAAAAATCTGTGCTTTCTTTTGGTTAGGAGCCATTGCTTTCAGGAAACATTCCTGCTGGAAAGGTTATTCAAGGGGATAATTAAAGAAAACATTTCTTAAATATTACAGATAAATCCACATAGAAATATATTTTCTACTTATTACTGGACATGGCAAAAACTCTGTGAAAAGATTTTCCATGGAGAAGCTTTCCATTTTCTCCCTATCAACCTGCTCCATTTTATTTAGCCATCCAATACCTGCTGCTCCAAGCAACAGTGAGTCCAACTGATTCAACATACTACCAGTTGGGGCACTGCTGGTCATTTCCTGGTTTTATGGTAGTGCTCTGCCCCAAGCACTACTCTGCACTACACCTTAGCTTTCACCGCCAGCTATCTAATTGCTGCAGACCCTCTCGCTCCAGGCTTCCTCAAGAATACTTCTGAAAGCTCTTGTTTTCTTGTGCACCAGAACAAAAGCAACTTAGAATGCTTTGAAATGTTCACAAAATTAAATTATTTTCTGGCTGGTCCCACTCAGCATGGTGCAAGAGAAGCCTGTACCCTTGCAGAACGTTAATATCCTCTCATTATATTCTTATTCCAAGCCAGTCAATCTCCTAATGCTTTTGATGTAAGTTTTAGTAGACTGCACATCAAGTAGAGGACACTATCCCAGCAGCTGTACAGCGATTATCTGGGCTACAGCAGTTATTTCTGAATGAAAATACTGGTAAAATATCAAATGTTTTCATAGACATCACTGTTGTGCTTATTAAATTACTGTGTTTTCTAGTGAGTCCTAAGACTGTATACATATATTAGAAAACAAACCAACATTTAGTAACAAGTAGAGATTCACTAGATCACATGCTGTCAAAAAGCACCCTGAAAAGCACAGAGATCCTATTTTTTAACGCTGCTCTTTTCTGTCTCTCTTCACTGTGACTAATGCTCTCCACAACTGCCTTAATACAGCATGTTTCTTAAACTTCTCTTTTTTAGATATTAAAAGGAATGTAGACCGTGGCTTTTTAGAACTTGCTGTAAACTTTTAATGTTAGTGTCATATATGCTTTACATTAACAGGCCTGCGCATCTACATTTCCTATGTTCTGAGTATTTGGATGTTAATAAACTGAATTCACTACAGAATGTTGAATAGACTGTGAGGATTTTGAGTAAGCATGCAAGTCTGATATAAATGAGAAATATTTTTTTTTCAAGTGTCTGTCACTATATCTGACATATGTAACATTAGTTCACTTCTAAAACTCACTCATATCTTCTTTGTTTCATTTTTATAATGCTTCCGATAAGGCCAGGAGAAACCTGTCACTCCTGTTATGATACTAAGAGAAGAAATTAATTTCTTACAACAAAGATAAATACATTGCTGTCTGCTAGTAAGCAGTTTCATAATACTAAATTATTATGACAAGGAAAAAATAAATTAAATTAGTGTCATCTTCAAGGATCTTTTTATTAAATCTTACATTCTCCATGGTGAACAAGTGCCATTAAATGATAGTTCATACGGAGTTAGATATGATTTTATTTCAACTATGTTTTATGGACAAGTATATAACTGGGTTTACAAATATTTTCAGAAGAATCAAGACCTCTTGCATATAGGGAGGACTTTTTTTTATATTTTAACAACTTCTAAAAAGATATTATAAAAATGCAAGTTTCTAACATTGGCGTACTTCTAAGAGCAATAGAAACACAGACAGAGAATTCTCAACCCAAAAACAGAGATTTTTATGAAATTATGAATTTGAGTCCAAATACAATAAAAGCCAGACAATCTACTCTTCAGAATCTGTAATTATTTTAATGAGAGATGAAGGAATGTTCTTGTTTTCAGTTCTCTGATTTTACTAATACATGACTGTAATTCATTAATTCAGGGTCAGACAATGAGCCTCTGAGCAATTATTCACATGAGTGGTCTCACAGAATTCAATGTCCTCATTTAATGTCCCATTAAAATGGTACATGGGTGCATCTAACTAAAGCAAACATTAATTCATCACAACCCCATAACAGGTAGCGCTGCAAAGTCCCTTATCTCAGCCATAATCTATTGAGAAAAATGGGGAAAGAAAATGGCTTCATAAATTTGGCTTGTTCAAGAAAAGATCTTATGTAAAAAACATCCAAGCCTTATACCATATTCTGAAAACCAAGAATTTTCAGAATTTTAGAGAGACTACTCCACACGGTGTGGGCAAATTCAAGACAATGCCACAGAGGGAAAAATATAAGATTAAATTCTAAAAATACTTAAGAATTACCCTGGAGAAGTGTAAAGAGGAAACAAACACCAAATCAGCCAGGTACATGGGCAACTCAGTCTCACTTGCGATCTCACTGACACTCTGTTGATGGCATCCACCATAGCCAGGCACCTTGTGCAGAAGTACCTAAGAGTTGTATGCGTACGAAAGGTACATAATACATACATATATACGTGAAGTAGATATCACTCTTTGTTTAAATACTTAACAAACCCAATTCCTTTTCTCAGGGCAATTAGATGTTCTCTCATTCCTGAACAAGTGTCCTAGGCCAACATTGTTGTAATATATACATTTTTAAGTCAGGTAAAGAAAATATCAGTACATTTTAATGTGATAACAAAAAACTGTCTCTAAAAAACTTTTTTTCTACCTGCGTCTCTATCTTCCTCTATCATGCCGCTTATGACCAAAATTTCGCAGGCAGATTTAGGATGTTACCTGAATGATGTCATAAAATCATTAGTCATAAGCTAAATGCCTGAAATTACCTCCATATGCTCATTTCTTTCATATATTCTTTGAGTACACATTGCCAAAAGAGAAGACAGAAGAGGCAGTGACACTGTTTGATTGCTTCCAAACTGGTGCAGTTCACGTCTTGTTGAAGGTAGGCTTTATTTTGCCACAGAATTACACAGAGAGAAAATAACATGCTATTCTCCGGCTTATCTAGCGGTCTGGTGACTTCCTCAGAACAAACAAAACTCTTAATACCATTATGTGGCCCTCAGGCATTGCAAGAGTCTCAAATCTTTGCAAGTAAGATACCCACTAGGCCTAAAAGTCATTGCATGTTTCCTTGCTCGTCAAAAGTAGAGTATTCAATACATTTTAGAGAGATATGTCCTTCATGGCTGAAGATAAAGGCTAATGAGGCTGGAATTAGCATAGATTAATATCATCCAGTTTTAAAGGGTGTTGAGGGAGTATGAGTCCAATCCAAAACCCAGAATTCATGCCTCTCATCATCATCCCACGGTACCACATCTGAAAGGATCCTCCCCTGCCTCATGTTAATTTGAGCCAAATATTAATTCTTTCCCCGGGGAGCATTTCTTTTCTATGTTCTGTACTGAAATATGTATAAATCAGTTTGATTGTATTAGTTCTGTGGCTGGCATGCAAATGCTAGGTATTTATGGAACTAGCACTTGCCATTAATACTGGTCTGTGTAGTAGGAAACACGGAAGCATAGAGAGCTTATCTCCTAACATATTGTTTTGGCCAGTGATTTTCTATATTCAGAAAAAGATGTTCCTCCAGTGAGTGATTATGATTAATCACCTGACTCTATTCTCAAATTAACTTAGTAGGCTGTCAAAGATGGTGAAAATCCTTATGCTTTCACCAGAATGAAGTTTCATTTTATTAGTACCCATTTTAAGGCCTCGAGAACAAAATCTGTGAAAACCGTCTCCAAGATAAGTTAGGGTTGAGAGGACAAAGACCACCTCTTCCCTAAAGTGTGTTGCATTGCAGTTATTGATTGGTGTTACTTTTACAGGTAATAATGCTCTGTGTTGTGTCCAGAGAAGGTCCATCCTTCAAATATGTAACAGATATGGAAATTTAAGTATCTTCTGTCATTTCTTTAAAAATAGACATTACAAAATTAGAACAATATGTTGTTTATTCCTATAAAGCATTTAAGTGAAAAGTTCCATTCCTTGTCTTTGTTCTTGAAAATATTAAACTAAATGTAATTTACCTTTACGAAAGTAAAGAAACGGCCCATTCTTGCTTCAGCATAAGACACTGAAGGAACTACTGTAATGTAAGACTACTATCTGAGAAGGCTTTGCATTTTTTAGATGGATCTTTAAGCAAGACTTTAAAAGGCCTTCTAGGGTCTAGAGACTCCTCTTATCCATAGTTCTGCATGGGCATTAGTACCTCCAATGGGTTATGTCCCAGACCTGATGCTGGGATAGAACCTGAAATGCTATTCAGAGCACTTAAAACAACTGTGTCCCACTCCATTGGAACCATTTCTTGTAATATTTCTTGACAAAAAGACAAACCACTGAAAAGAATGGAGAATAGTCCACTGATAGTACTGCTTTAGACTCTGAAGTGTGATGTGCTCTTGAATCATTCAATGAAAATCTGTATAATAAACAGCAAGATTAAATTCCACAAAATACTTACAGTTCTTTGCATTAGTAGAGGGGTTTCAGAACAACCTATCCCTTCATCATTAAAACTTGACTCCATATTGATTATGTCTTCGATCACTTCTTCCATCTGATAAAATAGTATTTTAAGACCAATCACTACAAATAGTAATGGAAACAATGTTATTCTGAAAATACAAAGGCATTAATCTTGAGTATTTATTACATCAATAAAGCTGAATATCAGAAGTTTATATCTTAAAATTCAAATTATTCAAGAATTTTTACATGATATTCATATTTCTTACTTATTAAAACAGTTTTTGTGGTTTAGAAAGTTACTTCTTTCCTTCCAAACACCAGCCCAGTCCCCTTTTTTAACCCCTTATTGCAACAGCAAGATCAGATGACAGGAGTGCATCGCTAAGTTGTAACTGTGATCTGTCACCTTCATCAAATGTGTCATATCCACAGTGCGTTATTGCACTGATGCAGGAAGGCTGAAAGGAACCTATGGTTCTGCAAGAGCATGAGTTACTCAAGATTTGTTCTGCTCTCATGATTCAGCAGGCAGAAGTTTGTGTTGTGTTTGGTCTGAATACTGGATTGAATACTTCTCCAGACAGCCTTCTGGTCCCACTTTTGTTCTAATCTGAATCAAAAACCAATGAAGCAGATGGAATATCTACTTAATTGCTTGACATGAGATAGTTAATACTTTGCAGACAAATAGACATATACAGATTTGGACAAGGTACAGCATGAGTTTTCAGTGATAATTTTGGTCTGATTCTGTTGATAAAACAACTTTGGGAAAGACCCCATGATGAACCTGTCACTGTTTACTGCCTGCAGGAGCGGTAGACTTGTGCTCTGAGGCTTTTTAAGCAGCTCTTGGGAGCTATATGAAGACATGTAGCTGAACAAAATATAGAGGGTCCTATGCAACAAAAGAAAGTATCACACATGGCAGGGACCTTTCAACACAAATTTTTAGGCCACATGACCCAGCACAGCCATATGTGCATTTCTCATGCTCTCTAAAAATCAGACATAGGCTGTCCCTGGAATTCTGTTCCAAGACTTATCTAGGAAGGTTATGTCAGGACCAAAAAGATGCCAAGGAATGCTAGAAGCTAGACAACGTGAATGACTACAGTTCACTGCACCAATCTGTGTGTTGACATTATACTATTTACTAATATATCTATAGGCTACGCTGAACACAACCATGCTAGGAAATTACACTGTGCCAATCATGTCCCTGAAACTCTGGGATAGGATCATCCAAACTGATGGAAAGATGCCAACTAGAATTTTGGCCAGTGCCAACTATCACTCCCCAGTCATCACCAGGATGATGAGAATGGTATTGAAGTAGCTGTCTTACTTTCCATAACAGAGAGTGGTACAAGGCCGGGCACCAGTTGTCCCTGGTCAGACACCCAGAGTGCCTGAGAACAGTTCAAGCACACTGCACTTGCCAGCACAGCCATGACCACAAAGGCCTCCACAAAGGCCATCTAAAATAATCTTTGCAGACTAGTGGCTCCAGTAATACACAAACCTGACATAAAATATCAGTTCTCAATGCAGAAGGAATGGAGGGGCCCCAGATGAGCTCTCCAGGAATTGTCAGGTTTATTTTTTTCAGTTCCCTTATGCTTAGCTGCATACATCCATATGCTCAAATGAGTCACAGTGTAAGATTCTTCTGTTCTATTAAAGCCCAAGACATGATACAGCATCTCCATTTTTTATTTCTGTAGGAATTCCCTTTTACCTAATAAGCAGTCTCTTTTGGAATCTATTGAAGTATTAAAGGCCATAATGATCTACATCTTATGCTGGCTGAGAATCTGACATTCTAATAGCTGTACCTCTATTAAAATCGACAGTGGCACTAAAGTTAGCATATCTATGCCAAATACCCAACATAATCCACATGAAAATATATCAGCTAACTGAAAAATGAATTAGCAATTCTTTCAGTTATATCTTTAAAATAATCAGTATTTAACTTTGTTATGCAGCTAGGATAATACTTTTAGGCAGAAATAACTCTCACCTGAAAAAAAATGCATTTCAAAGTACATATTCAAAAAATGTACAGCAATATATGACACATAGATAAAAAGATGCAACAGTACATTTTAAGTGTGAGTAATTTAGGAGCCTAATCGTGCTATAAGCTGCTCGCAGGCATTCAAGGGAATCACCCATGTAACCTAAAAGTTTTGAGTGAGCAAATTCTGCAACCAAAGGCCCTGTGAAAATAAAGTCACCTCTTGCTCATTAAAAATACAAGATGGGTCATGTAACATTTTTGTAGAAGTACACAAAGCTCATTTCCCCATTCTTCTCACCAGCCCTGCCCTACCGCATTTTCATGTTCGCCTCCAAGGGCCAGCAGCTTGGTAACGGGGCTTTCTGGTGTGACAATGTCGCTGACAGGAGGCATGTGTCCGTTTCTTAAAATGGAGGTCACCCCCGCAGGCTGGATTGTGTGGGAGTGGGACAGGGAGAGTGTCTGGCTGGAGAGCTTTGAATCAAGGGTCAGGTATTGCTTCACCTGGTGCCTCTGGCTTTGCTGTATGTGGTATCTAGACTGGTTTTCCAAGTGTGTTTGTACCTGGGAAGGAATGAAAATAGTTGCTGAAGTTTCAAGTTACTGGTACCAGTATTTCCCCATACATTCACTTTAAAATCTCCAAAACAATAGTTTCAACTTTAAGAACATTTTGATAGAATTATCATTAACTTTAATATTTTTTTCAGTTTTGCCCTTTTAAAATATTTCTTCTTTGTGTACTGACTTTTTGCCTGACACAGATGAATATACCTGCTGAATAATTAGAAGAGAAAAATAGAATTAGAAGAGAGAAACATGATCCTGAGAAAAGACCAGAAGAATGCTATACATTTTTTTCTCTAATTTAAGAATGTTTTCTGTTGAAATCACTGATCAGAATAATCAAATCAAGAAGAATATATTTACTCTACTGTATTTATTATTTTGTACTTGAAAGATGAAACAAATGTATGAAGAAAAACATAATCCAACCATCTTCAAATAATATCAACAGCAGCAGACATTCACTCATACCTAAATCCACATTTGGCTCACCTTGTAATAAGTACAGTCAGTTAAATGAGGCATTGCTGCACTTTTGCAAAAAAAGCCACCAAGCAAGATAAAGTGTCCAATCTATAGTCCTGGGTGAGTGTTCACTATCCTCAAACTGTGCAGTCTTCTGGAAGTGCTTCTTGAGGACAAATCACTTTTTGAGTTGGGAGGACTTTATAAACTGAGTGGTCATGCCAAAATGGCTAATTGAGTAAGACTTTGGGCCATCCTTTGATTACAGAGATTGACAGTTGCTACTTCAAACAGCTCCCATTTAGGATCAATGTCACATTCCTGCAATTTAACTACCATAGGAGCACTGCATACACAAACCTTACTGTCATTTCAGCCCTGTGGCTTTCTCCTCTTCCTATGGCACGACTGGTCACAAATTTCTTGTAATAAATTTTTCTCAAGTGGCTTCTGTGTAAGCATGATTAATATTTATTAAATAATATCAAGACTTGCTTTGTAGCCCTTTGTTCTCCCCCACCAAAAAATTCAGTAATTCAAACAAACTTCTTTTTAATTCCCCCAACATACATAACCAGAGACAAACAGCCCATAAAAGGACTTTGCATTTAAACCAGCTATATTTTTGCACAGTATTACAGTACCTGCTTTATTTTTAATCATGTTATGGTGGCATGTCTAGAATTATTTTAATGTTGTTTCTATAAACTAATTTTCTAGTAATATAAAAAATCCATGCAGTAATGAATATAATATTAATTATTTTTATGTAA
>JANHFX010020502.1:20000-48428 GCA_027560015.1 Chloroceryle amazona | reverse complement strand
AGTTATTAAATTATATTCTATTAAAACATTGATATAAAATCTTAAATACACAGTTTATATTTCCCCCTGTTTTGTATTAGGAAGATATGCATCCCACATAATATTTTAAAAACTACATGTGTATTTGGGATTTACTTAAATAATTATAATACTTGTATTAAATGAGATCTTGGGGTTAGTTTTAGAAAGTGTATAATGTGCTGTTAACTTAAGCTCTGATTTATCATCGGTAAAGATATTTGAAATCATTTAGATACTCATGCACCTATTTAGCTCTTTAGATTAAGTAAGATTTAAGCTCATACTGAAAGCTAGACACTCGAACTCTTAAATTAGAATCCAAACCTGAAACTTACTGCATGCCAATTTAACCAGAGTATCGATCTTGGGTGAAAGGCAATGTGCTGAGGGAAAGAAAGTATGTTCATGCCATAATATGGCCTGATCAGGGATTTGCTGTGCACAGCTGTTTTCTGCCACTGTTTATTTCAGAAGCACCCTCAATGACTTGGTGCTCATGAATGAATCCATGCCAAGTGACCACTACCCAGGCCCTTGCACTGCCTGAACTGATTAAAATCTCTTTCCAGCATTGCAGATTATTGCAACCAACAGCTTTGAAAGCACAGCTTCTTCACATGGCATAAATGTGAGTGGGATCAATGCATAAGCTACAAATACATGTATTGCAATTCTCCCCAGTTACCTTTTTTTTTCTCTCAAATGAAGCTGAGGATCGATCACTCATGAAGTGCTGTCTTAGAAATTCTACAGGACTACATGAAGCATAAAAAACAGAATATCATGTATCTTCAAATCAAATGGGAAACAAGAAATTTGCGGTGTACGAAGTCTATACTACCTTGGCTTTAAATTTGTTTTTAATGAGAAATTTTAATAAGGAAGTGGGCTGTGCCACAAGAAGATTGCTGAAAAGTCAATGGCTTGCTTTTTTGCTTTCTCTGGACTTCAGATTGCTAGTGGCAGACCAAAACCTCTGTGCAGCCTGATTGCCTAGGATCTGTGAAAAACAAGCAGCTAACTGCTGGCTTAAGTCAGGAGTGGTTTTTTTATACGACATTTTTTCAGTGCTTATATCCTGTCAGTACTGTCCTGAACTTCCACAAACAGGAAAATAATTTAAAGCTTCACTGATGGGATCTGTTGCTATGGTTTTGCAAACCTCTCCACCCCCCTTTTCTATGCCAGTTAAAACAAACCAGAATCATTGCAGTTAAAAATAGATCTATGCCCTGATTTTCCAAAAGTACCTAAAGTTGCAATACCTGATCATCACTATATATCTTAAATAAGTCTTAGAAGTCAATGCTAACAATAAGAGGTAAACCACTTTTGAATGTCAAACTACTATGTAAAGAAAGAAGAGCAGTAATCCTATTTTCATAATCATAAAACTAGAATATAATAAATGAGGGGAGAAGTCACTGTTATGCTGAAGGAATACTAAGAATGCCTGTCAAGCTCTTAGAAATTACTGGTAAAACGGCTCATGCAACATGTGTGAAATAGGAGCAGAAACTCAAAAGTAAATAATTTTATAAAACCAGGTAGTCTGGTGCCAAGTACCAAGCAGTATGATTCATCTATTCTCTACAGGGATGCTGGATGATTTCTATTATCTTCTATCAGTAGTATGAAGCTAAATTTCAGTTTAGGTTTTCTGAAAATTTTAGATGAAATAAACTCTTTTAAATAACTATTACCATAATTAAAAGCATTAAACATTGAGTTGATTTTGAGCTTCTTTTTAATGGTGTAAAAAGGGTGGCTAATCACTCGCACTGGTTGCCCAGAAAAGTTGTGGAATATCCATCTTGGAGATTTTCAGAACTTGAGTGGAGAAGGACCTGAGCACCACAAAAAGCAAAAGAAATCTAGAAATATCCAGGGAAATCTGATGTGGTAGTCTAAATATTGAAACTCTGCATAATCATTATTAAGCCTGGGGAAAAAAAATGGTATCAGGTTAGGGGTTCAGTGAAATAAATGCAAAAAGCAAAAGAAATAAAAGATCCCTCCCACACATAAGTAACTCCACAGGTAAAACTGCCCAGATCAATGTGCACTAAGCTGCTTAGAGATGTTGATCATATGCATGTTTTAGATCTGCCAGATAAGGTCCTTCCACCAAAAAAAAAAAAAAAAAAAAAAAAAAAAGAGGAGAAGCACCCTTATTTTGCCCAATAATCCCAGTAGAGTACTCTCCAGAAAGCAGTGTTGGGAGGCAAATTTTTTTAATCCTCATGTTTTTAGGAGTTCCCATAATCTGTGAGAATATTTTGTCAGAGACTATGTGAAATTTTAAGGTGAGAGTCTCTGAATCACTCCAGCATAGGAGTCCTCCCATATATAAAATAACCAAAGTTTCTTTGGACCAGGAACCTGCAACACTGATGCTGACACACCCTTTACCATCACAACCATCTGAAGATAGAGTTTCCTTTTTTTTAATCTTTCTGGGTAATGCATATGTAATCATTTAAAGTAAAACAGCTTTAAAAGAAGACCCTGAGATGGTTTTCAGGGTAGAGAATCCAAGAAGCTGGCTACTCCATGGAACTTGGGTTCTCATCTTTGATGCAAATTAAGCACTGTGATTTGATAAAGCATATCTTCTAGCTCTCAGCGGATAATTTTCTATTAAATTTCCTATTTTTTTGGTGAAATGGAAGATCTTACTTGTTGCCATACCTGATATCTGGGAATCCATGCTAAGGATTCCCTATTTAGGCATCTGGTGACCATATGACGATCCAGATCCTAACTCAGACAAACCTCAGACACAGACCAGGTCTTAGTGTGTCCTACTGGCACATATGCTCCAGCACTCATGCAGTCAGTGACCTGCCTCTTCCTGCCAAATTCCCCTGAAGGTTCTTTTATAGGCTCTTTCAATTATTGTGTGTGCAAGGTGTAACAAGGTGTCAAATTTGTGTAGATGAAGTGCTGGTTCCCCTCCCAGGCATTCTCTTGCAGCGGCTCCAGTGATGTACTTTAAAAGTTAATTATTTGAGATTATTTGAGGACTGAAGGACAGCATGAAGTTCAGCATAGATTAGCCCCTCTCTCCTAGTCACTGCTTTTGTCTATTAACTGGCTTTCCTAATCATGGTGAAATTAAAGCCTATTCAGAACAAGAAACATCAAGCATGGAGGGAGGCAAAACCATCCATCCCAAATTCAAATATTATAATTCCATCAGAACAAAGCTAGAACAGAAATGAACACTTTGAGATGGGATTTATAACCCAGAAAAGATCCCAATGCACATGTAACTGACTACCTATGTTTTTTATATCTCACTGACAAGCCACTTCTGCAAACAAGAACATAACAGCCTTTCAGAATTATAGATGTATATTCAAACTTCTTCAATTGCTCTTTCTAACTTAAGCACACATTGTCATGTTGTAAAACTGTGGTAGAGTTGTGTAACATTTCTTCCCACATTCACACTAATTTTACTTTCATTTCTAATATATTGCACAACATCATAAATAGGCCTGCAGTAGATTATTTACATAAACTATCTTACTTCCACATTGCTGATGAAAATTTTTTTCCATTAGTAAAAGAATATATAGCATGCTAAGAGTAAGAAAGGGCATATTTAGGGGACCTAAAGGAGACATGAACAATGTCAATGATATTCCAGTAAGTAGTAGTGCTACATCTTGTATTGATATTCCACTAAGGGCAAGGAGGTGATACCTGTACTACCAGGCTGCTTAGCCCAACATCAGTCCTGGAAGAAATAATAGGAAAACTGAAAAGAGATTCAATTAATAAATTATTAAAAGATAGGAATATAATTAATGCTAGTCAACATAGTTCTGTGCAAAATAAGCCTTGTCAAACAAATCTACTTCTGCTCTTTGATGAGATTTCAAGTTAGATGGCCAAAGGTAACGATGTAGGTATAATACACTTCAACTTTTGTGTGCCTTTTGACTTAGCATCATTCAATATTCTAATTAAAAATATATCACTACACAATATCAATAAAGCATGTTTTAACTGGATTAAGAATTGGCTAACGAACATGCATAAGAAGTAATCAGCAAAGGCTCAGCATCAGAAAGGCTCTTCAATCTTGTACTACTCCATATTTTCCAGCGGTGATTTGGAACTAATGAAAAATAAAACCAACTAAAAAGAATAAATACTTTTTAGAGTTGTGATCTTATTGAAAGAAAAGTTGTTCCCAGTCAGCCAAATACACATCTGCATATGCTGGAGGAAAAAATACAGGATGTAATAATGAAGAAAATTGAAGGGAGAAAAACACTGTAAGCAACAAGTCTGTAAAGAATTTGGGGTGGTATCAAACCAACAACTCAGCAGGAATGTCCAGGTGATCACAGAATCACAGAATAAATGTGGTTGGAAAGGACCTTGTAGATCGCTGAGTCCAACCATACCTACAAGAATAAAGAACACCTAATACCTCACCAAATGATGCTACAGCAAGAAAGAGTAAATGGCATAAATGAAGGAATAGGAGCCTGGCTTTACATTGCTTTTATTTATGGCTCAGGAGAGATCAGTAATGGAATTCTAAAAATATTTCTACTCTAAACATTTTTAGAACACTACTGAACAAATTGAGAGGATGCAGAGAACTATGGAAGTAATTGAAGACTGAGAAAAGGATGTTTCAATGAAACTTTAAAGAAACTCCTTTATGTTCCTGTCAAATTGAAATTTGTGAAATTTGTAGTAGATGATGAATGTGACAAGCTCTTTCAGCCAGCACAGAAAGCATGGCAAGAGACACTGGCCATAGGATGATGTTAGGCAAGCTCATATTGGAAATTATGTGAATAAACAGTGAAACAGTCAAAAGAAAATGATATAACTGCTGTTTTCTTCAAACTAGGGGCCAGTAACTTTCTGTAAGCCAAATCCAAGATATTTTTTTTATCAAACATATTCTTGGAATCAAAGTTGAGTACTAATAACAGAATAGAATATGAAAGCCTGTGAGTTTAGAGGAATTAGAAAGAGTGGTCTAGTAGCTATGCCTGTGTTTAAATTTTATGGATCTGAGAAATGGCTATTATCATAGTGATTTTTTTCTTTGGTGAAAATTCACTCTGAGTTTAATAAATGTTTAAATGTCTGCTACAAAATAATATGCTCAAATATGGTCATAGGATACTGGAAGGTACTCAGTAAACTTCATTACAGGTTGTCATTTAAGCTGGATATTAATTTGTTCCACTGTTTTTAGTAGCTTTTGAAGTAAAATTTCTCACCCTGATGGGATTGCATCATTTATCATTAGTCCTGAGCACCACACCTCTCTGAAACTGTTTGAGTTATAGGACTTCATGCTCTTTTCAGCCACTGCACCAGAAAATAAGCATATAATTATGAACTTTTTAATTATTAAAATGTTCTGTAACTACCCAAAAAGTCTAATTCCATTTTAAGATAAGAATCACAGTCACAACAGAGACTATTTTAGCTCTGTTTCTGTGGGTTTTCAAATGGATTTTAAGGGGTAGGAAAAAAAAGCATTTTTAGTGATGAAATAATCCTTTTTAATTTCTATTAGAAATTAAAATCAGTTGTTTGTCCTGCTTTTCCTATTCAACTTTTTGAGAAAAGAGTATTTGTGAAATGATTTCATAATCAAATGAAACTTCAATTTAACTTAGCAATTATACACTTCTGTTCTATCTTAAAAACTATCACCAAATAATGTAGTTGTTCACTTTAATGTTTAGTTTATAAAAGCATGCGTGATTATGTCAATTAATTACTTAAGCTAAACACAGTAATTAATTTTAAAATGTGAATATTTTTCTTATTGAAACTTTGATCTGACTAGATGAGACCTTCTCCATTAATATGCATGAAGAAAGAATGCAAAGCAAAAGACATGCAGTCTGGTAATTCACAGCTGTGTTTGGTTGATGCCTTACAGTAGCTTTCAAGTTAAGAAAAAAATTCTCTTGTGACTCTAATGCACTATTATTCATCTTATTTGACCTTTGACATTATATTCATCAGGAACTTGTGAATGTTCTTTCAATGGTGAAGAGACTGAGGAAGAAATATTTTAAAGTTCTTTGACATAGGCCATGTCTTCAACAATGACTACTACTTCTGTATTTTGGTATCTCAATGTCTAAAAATAGCTGATAACTATAAATGCAGGGTAGGATGAGAGCAATCAGAAATTTTCCATCACACTGGCAACCATTATGAAAAGCAAGAGGAATGTGGGAGCAAAAAAAATGCATAATAGACTTTGCAGAAGCCACTGCTGGGTAAGGAAAGTTTCTCTGCTCAGCACAGGCAGCAGAATAGCATTTCTCTCAGAGAGAGAAAGGCAGCAGAGCCACATGGCTGTGGCTGTTAGAGGCTAGATCTTACAGCTAGCCATTTCCTGTCAAATCCCCCTGTAGATGTAGTGATTTTGATAGCATTTCCCCATTGTGGTATTCTCTAGCACTTGCTGAGCATTGATGGAGCTCAGTCCTTTCAGGTATTTCTCTGTGCTAACCTTGTGCAATGAGAAATGAGTTGGAGGAAGCCAACTACCTGTACTAAGAAGCTACAGAGACATCAAAGCAAGCACTTCCATTTGCACTGGTATACCTGAGACACTCTTGGCTTCTTAATTGAACTCCTGCAGTTAAGATACACACAGCTCTGACGGCTCCTTATCCATCACCAGCTTGACTTCTGAAGAAAGGAACCCTAAGGTCTTAAGGCCAGCTTGTCATGTTTTAAAATAACAATGATTCTCGATGACTTTGTGGTCTTCACTGTCAGAATAGACTCAAGTTTTTAACATTGCACTATCAAAACAGCCTATAAAGTTAAGCAAAGCAAACTACAGGAAGTATTTTCACAAAACTATCCCTTTGATTTAAGTTAGAATTTAAACTGAAAATCTAAACTGAATAAAACCAACCACTACAGTTAATAGGCCACACAAGCATAACAATGGACCACAATCAAATTATGAAACCCTGGCTAATATCCTTACTTTGACTCTGCACAGTGACCTTGTCCATGCTTTCATTGATTCATGAGATCTGTGAATATAATAAATCTTACTGTTCCAGTTCCTCTTTATTGTTGGTGTTATTAAAGGACAGTGAATGTGATTCTTGCATTTAAAGAATGGAAAGAAACTTTTTGTACAGCTAGCTATGTTTAAAAAGCTAGGTCCTGATACCTTTACTTAACTACTTGTCTTCATCTCCAGAAGTTATTCCAATTAGGTCAGCTAATAAGATGCTATTAAATGGAGGAGACGGTATTACAAATGTATTCAAGAAAAATCAGTTTGGAATATAGAAAGTATGATCATGTGCATTTTAGCTAAAAATTACCTGCTAATGAACTTCCACCAGTGCAGTTTTTTTGGTCATTGTAGAAGAAACAATATAGCAGCATTAAGAGATCTGTATTTGTCAACTGCAACAACTAGCACAGATCCATAAAAGCTACAGTTACAGCGACATGGGACATCTGTAGCTAGAATGATGTATTACATTCAGAGGTTCAAGATTTTCTGAAGAATATCATACAACAAAAAGAAACCTACTCCAAAATATAGAATTCATATAACACAAGATGATACCGGTATCAGGAATAATGAAAATAACTACAGACATGAAAGTTTGTATTTTAATGTCAGCATTTTTAATCATTTAACTTCAGATGAAAGCACTCAGAAAAGACAAAAGATGACTGTATTATGAAGATCCATGAGGTTTATTTTGGTATTCATAGGTAAAATTTGGAATATAGGTCTAACACTTGAGACAACCAGTAGGTATGTGTACTACCTTTATGTGTAGATGAGAAAGTCACGCGTCTGAAGTCCAAAAGAATGAACCAGAAAAAGAAAGATCACTGATGTGGTAGGTACTTAAGTAAATTCCTGAATACATTCTTTGATTTCTAATTGTTTTCATGTGACATCTATAATTTTCTCACTCGTATCTTACTTTAAGAGAACTCAGATGTCAACCTTAAAAAGTATGAAGATGGAGGTTAAAGTAACAGGTGTCATTGCTACACACCTTTGCTGTCTCCCCAGGTCCACAGACACTATTATCTGAGATGCAACATTTATAATGTGCTTTCCAGTAAATTTGTCATATTTTGGCAGCTCAAGCTAAAGAAGGAAAAGAGCAAACCTGAAGCCAGTAAATACAGCTCTAGCATGCTATTCTTCTTCCAAATAGAGTAAGTTGAAAACTTTTAGTGATTTTGGATAAAACCACTGGTTTCACCTATTTCTAATATGAAAGATTCATGCCCAGGGGTCTGCATCGACTTCCACAGAAGAGCAAAACCCATTGGCTGAAAAGCGCAATCAGCTTGTTTAAAAGTGGTAACAATTTCACCACCAAATGACAGCACTGTGTATTACTAACCCCTTTTTGTGCGGTTCAGTCCTTCCTCATTTTGAAAAGAAACTGTACCAATGTATGTACTCCTCAGCCCATGCACTGCAAGAATGGAGGAAATAAAGCCGGTGGGATAAGATGGTTGGGTGAGGTAGACACATCAGGGAGGCTAATCTGTCAGACAAGTTATTTTAAGTCTGTGAAGGGTTGTAGCTTCTGTAAAGACAGATACAAAACCAGCTTCAGCCTAAGAAATGCACTTTCTGTTGCTTTCCTCAGTCTCAGTGATAAAGAGGGCAAAGGGGGAAGCTTTCAAAGTAGGCATCTAAGGTTCAGCTTCACAACACATTTTTTGTGAAATCCAGCAGCATCATTTTGAGCCAGTTTAGGAGCCAGCCACAAAAAATGTGCTTTCATACAAGGGGAGCAGATTGGGTTAGCTGACAGCAGTAGGTAACATTTCCATCAAAAGAAAGGAATGACACATCAAGGACAGCTATATGAGAAAAAAAATAACAAAATATATTTCATATAAGTTCTTAAGGGCAATTTTTTAAATCTACCTTGTCCATTTTGTGTTGAAATATGTTTTATGACTGTAAGTAGCATTGAGTCTGACTGCATTCATGCTTCAAGATGCTGTTGGCATGCTGTTCATGGGGCTAGCAAACATTATATTCAGTACTTTGACACCAGCTACAAATCAGTGTATACTTTCAGCAGTACACTTCTACCTATGTTCTGAGTAGTCAGTGGATTTATAGTGCAGTAATTATGTGGTCCTTGGAATATTTGAATAATGTCATGGGATTTATGTTTGCCACTATTCTTATGAATAAGATTTAAATAAAAAGCCTAGCTGTTAGTAAACAAACACCTATTATTGCCAGAATGATAATAAATATAAATTTGTACCTAAAAATGTATAATTTATTTTGAGGAGTGCTTTCTGAAGTATAGTTTTGAAAATATATTTTTCATCCTAACACCAATGAATATCTGTTAAAGATGAGAAGGGAAGCTGAGAATTCATTCAGAGAACAGTTACAGAGTCCAAGGCTCCAAAGACTTACGTGTTGCTGTACTCTGCATTTGACTGGAAATCTCTCAAAACCAGAATAATTGGTACTTTCAGTATTGATCTGAGAAAGCAGTCTTGCCTGTCGATATGTATTTGAACTAATCTTAGTTCACAATATATTGCATTCAGCAGTAACTCAATTAGCAAAAACCAAACAAAATTATATTAATACATTATAAAGTCAGCCTAGTAGAAACATGTACATGTCCTTCAGTGCTAAAGTTGTACTTTACAGCATTTCCATTTCAATTCACATACAATAAACTTTTGTGCACTTAGTGGACACTACAAAATAGGAGCTGGAGGTGTGATATAGGCTAAACTCAAAGTACTCAACAGTTTTCAGCCAATATCCACTAAATAAAAACATGTTATTTAACAAAAAAAATATTGATTTTACTGGTCTTAATCAAGAAACTCTCAGTTTAAATGGGAGTGCTGTGTGAATATGGAATTAAAGATTATTACTGGTAAGTCATTATTAAGAGCATTAATTACAAGCTGTATTGTACAGAACAAGTCTTTCTAATGCAATGGTCTTAATGTGCAAAGGAATGTACAAGTTAAAAATAGGTTAAGTTAGACTTGCTTGGATAAATGTTTGTCATAGATAAGTATCTGTGTCAAATCTTTCTGCCCATAAAAATAAGTTTTCAGTTGTAAGTTAGTGTATTTAATTGTTCTAACTCTATTTTAAAATCTTTAGTTTGTTGCCACAGAACTTTCAGCAGAAAACATGTCACAGTGTTCATACTGCAGTAAAGTGGTATTCTCTGAATGATAACACTGTGATTTAGCAAGTGAGTTTATTGCTATTAACAAATGTATTTAATTATCAAGTGAGCATAATCAATAGGCCATGTTGGGAAAGATGGGAAATGGCAATCTGTTTGGTCTGCCTTAAGAAGATAGCAGATAAAACTGTGATTCTGTCACACATGCAAAATAAAGCAAGAACAAATGAGCCTGATTTTCATCACACAGTTCAAGTGCAGAAACACTGGTTTGGCAGCAGTTACCTACCAGCAGTGGCTGGATTTCTATCAGTTTTATCACCTCTACAAAACACCATCATTCCAGATCCCAGGTACCCAAACAAAGCAGAGCAAACAAGAAAAGACTAGTACAAATCTGACCAAGAATAATGTATGTCACTGTTTGTTTGCAGTTTTTGTATCCACTTGGTTTGAGGGAGAGAAAGGAGAAGTGGTTCATAAGGGTATTTCCTTAACTCTGGCTGAAATATCGGTTAAAGAAGAAATGATACAGCACTTTTAAGGAAAGAAGCTTCCTATCTCTGTCTTAAATGCATTATTAACTGAAGAATAGAAGCTGAATGAAAACAATAGCATAACAGTATGGCCATGTTAAGAGTTTCCTTCAATCATCTTGTCAGTCTGTCATCACTGTTGCCATTCAAATGTCCACAAAGACTAAACAGAGGCATAATTCTTCTTGTTACAGTCTTTATTATTATAAAATAGAATGAGCTAATTATCTTTAACATAAAATACTAGGGTTATTCTTAACCCAGTTCACAGCTCCAGTTTGTTCTGTACTAATTCAAAATAGTCTAACAACGTTAACTTACTGAGATTTACTTGGACCCATTGTCTTTTCCTTATCTGTATGCAGAACATATATGTAAGATGGTTAGATTTTGGTAATACATTTACTTTTCTTAGTTGAGTCCACATTTTATCCTTATGTTGGCACTCAGGACCATCCCACTGAATTAATGGATGAATAAATGCTTGCCAGAGTGGGGAAGACATTCTTACAGAAAACCAACAAAAAGGACAGCACAGGAAAATGTGGCCTCAGATTGAAGCTGTGCTAGTCTCTGAGCTGTTTCTTTGCCTTGTCCTTCCTTCTCTGATTACAGCTGCACGAGTGCAGAACTCACTCTTATAGTCAAGATGATTTCTGTAATGGGCAAGGGTATCCTACCCTAAAGATTATGAAATCCCCCTACCAGAAGTGCAGAATTCCTGCTGTCCCTCCCCATGGTTGGAACTCCAACAGAAGAATTTATCTTGCCATATTAAAGTGTGAGCCTCCAGCCTAGCTAAATTATACTCGTATTTGCAGTTCCTGAACTAAGATTATTCATGATGACTACTAAAGTTTCATTTTCACTTCCAAAGGTACATTTTACATTATTGTAGCTTTTCTCTCTTCAAAAATATTTCTAGTGCAGTTGAGTTGAAATCTACATTTTACAAGATAAGCGAAAAGGTCCTTTTCAATTACATCACCAACCCCTTTTCTCCTGCACAAAGGTCTCTATAAACCTTGAATAAGAAACTAAGCATAGCAGCATCACACGGAGCATACTCAAGTCACCTGAGATTTGTAGATGGCATTATTATTATTCCCTATTTGCTGGAAAGCCTTGAAGCAATGTTCAGAGTAGTGCGAAGAGCAGGAAATGCTGACTTGGGATGAATAGGCACAAAACGAGAACTGAGTTTAATACAAATGTGAAAGAGGATAACACTATGACAAGGAAAAATTAGAAAAGTTAGACCCACTGGCTAGATTAGGCTGATAATGTAAGTAAAAAAAATTAGGGCTTGATAAAAGCTATCAGAAGACTGAGAGATTGAAAGAACATTAATTTTGGTTTCCATTTAGAAGATATTTCGAGTATCCTTGTATTTCTAGACAATACTTGAAAGCAAAAATAATGTCCTTCATCAATTAAATATGGAGAATAAAACTGTGAATGAAAAGAAAGATGAGCCTGTCATCATAATGAAAACTAAACATGACTGCTGTACAGTAAAGTTCTAAGTCTTTTTAGAGGAGGCTTCAGATCTGGAAACTGCCTCTGAAGAAAACGTGTGGAGGGTAAGAAGAGAGGCTGGTGAGAAGGTTAAGACAGAGGATTACAGCAAGTAATACCCAGTATATAGAGTATTGCAGATTAGGGACAAACGCTAACACTGTTTCAGGGTTGTGACCTTCTCCACTGGTGAGCAATGAAAGTTAATGAATTTTAAAACATTATTTCTCAAGAATCACTTGGCTCATTGCAGTTTTCTGTTTCTGTAGAACTTTTTGTGGTTCCATAATTTTTGATTCCACAATCAAATTGTTTTTATTTAATCTATTTATTTCCAATTTCCCAAATTTTCTGTTAGCTAATTAGGAGTTTACTTTGTCTCTACCTACTTCCATCTCACTAGGAATGGGGTGGTTGAAAAAGTTTGTTTTCTAGGCCCTGATCCTGCAACTACCTACACTTTTCCCATTTCATCCTACCAAGGCCTTTCACCTATTTCAGAGTAACATTTACACGGACAATTTTGTGGGGGACTGGTTTTAAATGGTAATTGTCAAGGGCATCCAGCATTAGTGACCTGTGAAACAAGTCCTTAAGAAGCATACCACTCTGGTTGTGTGACGTCATATTTTGCGCCTAATTACATTACTGACAATTGATCATAAGAACCTTTTAAAAGGATTTGTAATTTTTAGTTTATAGCTATAATGTATAGGGAAACTCATGTCCTGCTCTTCAAAACAGTAAAAATTTTGCCTAGCCAAAGGACATGTATGTCTTGGAGGAAGCAGGATGATAAGCTGGCATTTCTTGGCTTAAGTTAGCATTCTTTACTCACCAGACCATGTTGTGTCTCCACTACACTGGGTTCTTCTTGAATGCAGCAAAACAGTCCTGTCATTCATAGGAAAATCACTCTTTCAAAACTCTTACCAGTAATTTGAATTACAGTGGATTGGCACTCAAGAGTTCTGTGCATCCAGTCCCTGCCCTTGCTACATTTCCCTATACAGGTTTGAGCAACATATTTATTTTCCTTGATAAATGTAAACAATAATATTAATTTGTTGCTGCTATTATATTTTTGTATTTCGGAAAATCTTTTGGACAATGGCACCTCCTCTTCACTGGCATCTTATGTTGAATTAACTCTTCTTATGTTCTTCTTTTTCTTCTTCTAGTACTACTATAACTACTAGTAAAAATAACACTAATAATAAACATAATCACCATCATCTCTTACTCATTCCAAGTAAAAATGACTAAATCTTATTTTCAAAGATAACAAAGCTTTTATATTTAGCTTGGAAGCTAAATATAAAAAAATAAAATAAATGCTTTTAAATATCCAAAGGCCTGGTGTCAAAAAGGTGGGTCCAGTCTCTTTTCAGTGGTGCCCAGTGACAGGACAAGGGGTAACAGACACAAACTAGAACACAGGAGGTTCCACCACAACAGAAGGAAAAACTTTACTGTGCAGGTGGCAGGGCAGTGGAACAGGCTGCCCAGAGAGGTTATGGAGTCTCCTTCTCTGGAGACTTTCAAACCCCATCTGGACACATTCCTGTGCAACCTGAAACCTGCTCTAGGTGAATCTCCTGTAGTGGGGGTGGGAGGGGTGGAGTAGATAATCTCCAGAGGTCCCTTCCAATCCCTACTATTCTCTGATTATATGATAACTGATTAATCTGTGTTAGTAGACTGATAGTTTATGGACAAGACTAGACATGCAAGCATTTTCTTACCATATAAGTTTTATTTTCTCAGTGCTCCAAGAAATACATTGTAGCAAGAAAATTCACTGCAGTCTAAGTTAGCTTTTTTTTTTTTTTAATCTTTGCAATATAAACAGCCATGCACGCTAATTTTTAATCTATAAGAGCTTGACAAGTGTATATAAAAGCCTGGATATACCTTCTAATTTTATCCTTTTATTGATAGAATTTGATGTTTCTCTCTTTGACTAGAAATGTCTTGCCTGCTCATGTTTATGCAAAGTAGATTTTTTGGAAGAGAAGAAAAAAAAGATACTGCAACATCAGAAGGAAACATCAAAGGACTAGTGGCAACATCTTAAGGCTTTTATCAAAGTAGTGAGGGAATGCATTAAAGCAACAATATATGTAGCTTACAAATGATAGGACTATCAAATTCAACGGTATGTCTGATGAACACAGAGAACATGTTTTACATGCATTCTTTGTTTTAAAAGAAAGACTTGGACAGTGGTTTTGCCTTCAAAACTATGAGAGAAATATAAATTTTAAAAATGTACACTCATGTCTTTACGTTGTGTCAATCAATGCAGCTGCAGTGGAGTCAAAGGCAGCTAAGCCCAGTTATACCTGATGACAATTTTCTCTTTTCTATTTTTTTAAGTCAGTGTCTTCAACACACACACAAAAATATATGCATTTTGGTTTTTAATTCCTCTCCGCTTTTGTACCTATATGAGAATTAAGGAACAGAGTAGAGGGATCTGGTCTAATGAATAATAAGTGTAGATAGTTCTAGTAGCTCATAAGAAGTCTGTTATGAAACAGTGGAAAGTGTCAACAAAATATCTGTCAACCCTGTTTCCCAAAAGCATTTTTGGAATCTCTAACTTGGCGCCACATATTAGGAAAATGTTACTTGTTGTTTCCTATTTATCCATAAAACCTGCATTTAAAAAGCCTTGTTTATACAAGCAGCAGAACTATCACCATGTGAAAAAGTCCAGAACACAAAGAACCCCACAGTCTCACCTTTACCCCAACCATTGTGTGGAGCACAGATTGCCTATTCTGCTTAAATGTATGGCTTTAGCAGCCTGCCATAGGAAAAACATAGATTATGAATCTACCCCAGCAAGCCATAGCTCCTCTCCCAGTCCCAGCAGTAGCAGTTGGCTACAAGTTCCAACTAACCTCAGACACAGTCACCACAGCTCATGGCCCCAGCAAGTTCACCAGCTGTTCCTAATGCTCACTGCCATTAATATGCAAAAAGGATGCATATGTCAGAGGATAATAACCATTCACCAGTGTTACACCTCAACTTGGAGTTCATATAAAGCTAGTTCAGCTAGAGCTGGGATTAAAACCTAGTTCTGTTGTGTGTGTGCATACATATATGTATATATTTTAATAGCTTAGTCTCAGCCACAGTGTCATGCTGAGAATTTAGCAGTAGGCCTGCCCCTCATAGCAGCAAGACAACATACAGAGAGGCATGGCAACAATTAATTTCCATAATAGGACATCTGGCTATTTGATTCATGGGAAAATTACATCTAAAAATTGTTCTGGGTCTAGTTCTTGCAAATTATTCCTGCTGGATCATTATTACAGCAGTTATATTTTCTGGAACCATTGAATGCTGGTCAAGAAGAACAAGGAAGATAGAACAAATGATAAGTATCACTATTCTCCCTCAGCATTACTTTGCATGTCTGCTTCACCCCCCAGTGATGTGCCATGAGTGTGTTGCTCTGCGTAGGGTGATGTAGAGATGCTAAGCAGCTGCTTTCTATCGATCTGCAGTTCTTACAACACGTTCTGTGGATCTGCAAGCTGTAAATTCACAGGCAGCTGCTAATCCATGTGGAGGTGAAAAGTAAAGGATAAAAATTAGCATAGGGACTTGGAAATAATGGCAGAATCACAAACCTTAACTTCTGAAGATTTATTGCAAAGCACAGAATTTAGAAAAAAAAAATCTATTTGTCGTTACTGTCACATTTTTATTTGCTTTTGAATCTGGGCACTCTTTATCAACATAGGATGTATTGGGGTATATTTGAGGCTGGTAACAATGCATGTTTGGCCAAAGAACAGAGGCCTTTCTTGGGGCAGGAGGCCAAAATTCAGGAAGTAGTTATTATTCTTGAAAGCACAACTCTGAAGCTCATGGGAAAGCCAGGACATTTGTTTATATGCATCAAGTCCCCAGACTGATTAATGCCCACTACAGCAGAGATTTATGGATCTTTCTTTGTATTAACTCTTCCATGAGCCCAATAGAAGATGATGTTTGGACATCCTAACTCCCTCATCACAAGCTCTCCACCCATTTATACTACTTCAAAATGTCAGCAGGCCAAAGCTGTCCCTTAAATCTTACTATTATTATTTATTTATTGCATTACAGCAGCAGAGAGAAACAGTAGAGCACAAGCAAGGAATGAACCAGGCTTTCAGCCCATCATCACCACTTATATCTACCTCCTGCCATCTTGCCAGCCCAGCAACAGCAACCTTCGTGATCCATGCAGCTGCACTGCATGGACACTCAGGAGCCATGTCACTCCTAAGAGCCTGTGATATACCAGAAACCCCTCACGCTATACAATTCGCAAACTCAGAACAAAATTTCAGGCTCTGCCCCATGTTGCAGGATCCTAAGGAGGCATAATCAGCCAATAGTCATAACCACCAGCATTACAATCTCACAGATTTCCTGCTCTTTGAACATGACTAGAAATTTCTGAGCTCCTGGAGTGCAACTCTGATTTTGAAATAAACTCTGAAAGTCCTGTTTCATTAATACTAGTAAAAATCCAATATATAAAAAATCTATTTGTTGAAACCGAGGAATTCAAAAGGGCTGAGAAATTTGACACCCATTTCTGTCTATCTGTTGGAGCACTTGATTGGGAACTCACAGAATTATAAAAGAAGTAATAATAAATACAGCTCTGAAGTAACAAGAAAGAGAGCAAGAGCGAGAGACTGGGAATACACATTCAGTGTCTACTAATTGCCTTGCTATATGGTCCTCTGTGCTTGTGGGAAGTCATGTTTTAGAAACATCCAGCAGAGAGCATGATACCCTTTTTAGCAGGCTTACCCATACTCCTGCAACAACTAATGAAATAATGTCAACTTTTTATGAATATTCAGAGTGGTTTTGTTAATAAAAAAGAAGTCTTTATAATAGCCAGTCATTATGTAGGCTGGCACCAGCTGTTCTACTTTTCCAATGGAAAAAAAAATAATTGTGTGTGAATTGTATTGCTCATGAAAGTGAGACAGAGGTAGGAAGAAAGCAGGCAGACACTGCAAGCGCTTGCATCACACCTCAGGCTCCACTTGGAACACCAGTTATTCAATTATCAGGGCTTACCTCTAAAATCCACACAACCTTATGCAGCATTTGCACAATAGGGCTACATGGCTAAGGACTAATTAATATATGCAGGCAGTTTTTCAAAACTACAGGATATTTGTAGACCTGCATCTTTCAGTGTAAGAATTCTGAAACAGTAGCACTCAACAAGATCAAGGCCAAAAAAAGAATGTTTTCCATTTATGGGCTAGTTTAGATCGAAGATGTTATATACAGTTTTACTTTCCCACAACAAGTGTATCAATAGGATTATGGTTTCTAAATATATCTAAGAGGTACAGTAAACTTAAAAAGGCACAGTCACTCTTACTTAAGTGTGGCTCCTTTTCTTCTAGAGAAAGCGGATAAGCTGTTGTTTATGAAAAAGGCTGTCTCTGGCAGTCTCACTTTTCCTGCCCAGGGTGATTTTCATTTTTAGATGAGGAAATTTTGAATTTAAATACATAAAGTGATATAGATATCACACAGCTGTGCTGGCAGTGCCTAACTTGAAGACATCTGCTACTCTGTTCTCTTTCTACCCTCCCTTTCTTTCCCTCTGTCTCTCAGCACAGAGAAAAGGCAGACAGACAGACATTTAGAGCATTCCTATTATTTTTTTTTCTAATTGGATCTTACATACTTATAAGAATTCCTCCTCATGACAGAGTAACCTGATTTAAATTGCAATAGTATTATTATGTAATATTCTATTCATACAAAATCAAATCTAATAAGCAGTCCTCTCTGCAAATCAGACTGTCTGTTTTTATTGGTGGGTTTGTCTCTTATTCTGACTATTTCCAAAAATATTCTTCCTGTCCAGGCCCTCTTTTCAGATCCAGCTCTACCACGGCACTGGTAACAGATCCCCCAAAGGGAGATGATCAAGCATTAGGACAGGTCAACACAATTGGCATTTACTGAACCGTAACAGAGAAAATCTCTTATTTTTCTATTCAGTAAAGGTGTAAATGAAATTATAACCTCAAATGGTAACTTACAGACAGTACATATATAACATACAAATACATCTGTATTTCTCTCCCCTTCTCATGCATGCCTTCCTATAAATAGGTAAACTCACAGAGAGGTTTTAAAGTAGAAAAAAAACTTGCAGTTTATCTGAAAACTCTCCATGCACTTGAGCTTCTAATCTTATTATATTAATTAATCTTATGGGCTTCAACATGTATTTTTTATATCCTCACATGAAAAAGTGTGGTCTATTATGATTATTGATATTTCTAAATTAGCTTTCTCCTCAAAGACAAAAGTCTGCCAGTTCTGTGTGCTTCAAATTATTATCTTGGTTCCCTTCTCACTCTCACCACTTTTCCATCAGTAGCACTCTGTAGACAGCAAAAACTTTGTTCAGTGCAGGGCAGGAGTCAGTCCTGCTAATCAGTCCATAACCACAACTAAGAAAACTTAAACCACAGCTTTAATGAACATATGATATATCTAAATGAACCACACCCAAATACATGAAGTTAGTACATAGAGTCACTAACTTCCCATATGGGTCAAAATGTTGAGGTGGGTCATGCACTATTGAAATTCCTGCCCAGTGAAAAGAAGATGTAAAAACTTCAAGGGCTATTTGCACAGCCCTAATGAACAGACTGAACAGACTACAATGGGAATGAGACTTTCTTCATTGTGGCATTTCATAGGATATAAGTGCACTTTTAGTCTTAAGCAAGCGTTATATACAGGACAGAACACTGGCTGACACATGGAAATAGCAAGTCCCACATCACTTCAGAGAATCAAAGAATGGTTTGTATTGGAAGGGACCTTTAGAGAACAGCCCTCCTCCAGTGATCAGACATCTCGAACTAGATCAGGTTGCTCAGAGCCCTCTCCAGCCTGACCTGGAGTGTTTCCAGGGATGGGTTATCTACCAGTTTTCTGGGCAACTTGTTCCAGTGTTTCACCACATTCATTGTAAGAAATTTCTTCCTTATATCTAATATGAATCTAGGCTCTTTTAGTTTAAAACCACTATCCTTTTTCCTATCATTACAGACCCCACTAAAAAATCTCCTTCTTTCCTGTAGCCCCCTTTAAGCACTGAAAGGCTGCAATAAGGTTTCCTGAGAGTTTTCTCTTCTCTAGGCTGAACAACCACAACTCTCTCAGTCTTTCTATGAAGATGTTCCATCCCTCTGATCAGTTTTGTGGCCCTCCACTGGACCTGCTCCATCAGGTCCGCGTCTTTCTTGTAGCAAGAACTCCAGAGCTGGATGCGGGAGTCCAGGTGGGGTCTCACCAGACCATATTAGAGGGGCAGTATCACATCCCCCATGTGATCTGCTGCTCATGATTCTTTTGATGCAGCCCACAATATGGTTGACTTTCTGAGCTGAGAGCATACATTGCTAGTTCATGTCTGGCTTTTCTTACTCTTCTGAAGTTGAAAATAAATGTACATCACACATGTGATGGAACAAAATACTCAAACTCATGTCCTTTAAAAGTTGTTTTACTTTTTATTCAGGACATTCAGTGCAAATTTACTGGGGTTTATGGGTATGGAAAAACATCAAAATACTATAGGCAGTGGCCACTCTCAGGACCACTTCTAAGTTTCTAAATGTGAACTTAGATGGGGAAGTCTAGACAAAAGACAATCTTAGCTCAGGAATTAAAGACCATGTGCAGACATGGCACACAAAGCTAGGATTAAATACTTGCTTCTTCTATCAGAGAAATCTGCTCATGCACCTGGTCTGTACATGTGCTTTGAATTTCTTAGTCAAAATCAGATTAATTAGCATGATAATTCGTACAGATTCAAGTGAATTACATGATAGTATTTATATATTTTGGTTTGGTTTAATCCTGCTAAACCTGAAAATATGCACACTTAAACAAACAAACAACACCACATACCATTGACATACAAATCAGAGAAAAGAAAGACCATTATAGGAGACCAAAGTTAGAATCAGTCTCTGAATCTCTTTTGTCCTGGATGCAGGTAGAAGCTTCATATTCTGTACAGGCACAAGAACTTTAAGGAAATGCAAGAGTCATCAGAAAGGGATGTCAGTTATTGATCTTCACCACGCAAAGAGAAACATGACTGTTTGATGCAGGCTGGTGAGAATTCCTTTGGATACTACATGCAGTGACTACCCATCTTCGCTGAGCTCTTGTGCATACGCTCAAACCCACTGTTAGTTCTTATGAGGATTGCAATAGTTTGGCAATTTATTAGTTCTTATGATAGTCTGTTATTCTGGTCTTTGTAGAGGTAGATGAAATATCACTTCCACCAATTGTAATTTTATTTTCTAAGTCATCATTGTAATTTCAAGAGCAATATCTTTGTCGTGTTCCATCACCAGAACGAGAGAGCTTTATTCCATGCCCCAGTTAGATCACTCCTTTTTAAATAGTTTTTTGTGGAAGCCAGTAAGAACCAGTTCCTAAATATACCCTAAGAACTATCGTGGGTCAGTGTTTTAATCTCATATCATGAATTAAGTATATATACACATCTGTAATCAGAGTTTTTCTTGGTCCTTAACCTTGAGTTTCCACATTTTTTCGACAAATCAGGCTTGGTTTAGGCAGCTTAAGCTAAGATAACAATGAGGAAAAGTAGTCCAGCTTATGTACTTGTCTCAAAAAAGTGTCCATTTTCAGGTATTCAGGAAAAGGAAGGGAAATTCTATGATCATGAGAACAGCCATACAACTAATGATGGAATTCACTGAACTGAAAGTTGGTGTCACCTTCCAGCTGAAAATTAGTGATGATGACATAGGAAGTTATGAATAGGAGCTCTCTGAAGATGTTTTACTTTAATGTTCCATAACATTCAGTTATGGATATTCCTCACCTGCACATCTGTAGTGATGAATTCCACAGGCATATAAAGTTATGTTCAAAAATATTTAATAACAACAGTGTTTATATGATGTTTTTAATTTCCTTACCAGGTTTACTTGCACTTGTTTGATGAGAAGGAGCAAAGAAGCAATGATACTCCCAGACTTTCAGTGGGACTGCCTTCCTGCAGTCAAGGAAGACTTATTGTAGCCTTTCAGTACTTTGATGGGGTGTATAAGAAAGATGGGGACAGTCTTTTTAGAAAGGCCTGCTGCTACAAGCCAAGGGGTAATGGTTTTAAACTAAAAGAGAGTAGATTTAGACTAGATACAAGGAAGAAAGTTTTGAGAGTAGTGAAACACTGGAAAAGGTTGTCCAGCGAGGTGGTGAATACACCATGCTTGAAAACATCCAAGTTCAAGATGGATGAGTCTCTGAGAAACCTGATCCTGTTAAAGATGTAACTGCTTACTGCAGGGGGGTTGGACCAGATGACCTTTAAAGGTGCCTTCCAACCCAAATGATTCTAGGATTCTGTGAAAGGCTTTTTTCTATCATCATTAAGTATGTTCATGTCAATGAGATACAGCTGTCAATTATATGGTTTTGGAGATATCTCACATGAGTAAGGTAAGTGACCATCATTACCTTTGTATGCTGGCACACTGGCTGAGATCATGACTTACTATAACTCGTTTCATTAAATCCTGAGTTATAGTAGCTGAGTATCTGGATCCCTTTAATTAAAGTTTATATGGCATCATAATTTATACAACAAAAATTTGAGCTGTCTTTACCAAAGTTCTGCAAGAAAGATAGCCTAATATTAGCAATTAAAACTGAACAGAGGCCACCCTTAGTTTGAGCTGACAGTGGACTCAAAGAAAAAGTAGTCTGAGTCATACCATTATTGCTCAAAGTCATTACATTTCACTGTCCTATTTATAGACTTTTTAAAAAATAGATGTCAAGCTCAGAGATGGAAGATTGAAAGTTAAGATGAAAAAGAACACTGAAGTTTTTAATTGGAAGACTCGTTTTAGAACATGGAGGTAAAATGTACTTGATCCACAAACTAAACTTTAAGTAAACACCTAGAATGCTGATGGTTTCAAATTTTTCCTTTTATTTCATTCTACAAATTATTCCTATTTCTCATCATTTGAGTCTGCCATCTCATCCATGTTTCCATTGGGTAGTAAACTGCCTGATTTTTAAAACATTTTCATTTTGTTTCTGCTTTCATTTTTCCTACCGTGAAACACTTCTTATATTGAAGACTGTCAGTATAATCTATTGACCCCCTGTACGTACATTCACATACCATATACCATGCAGCTAAAGCAATTGTATTTCTGAAAAAAGAACAACAAAACAAACAAACAAACAAAGACAAAAACAAAACCAACAAAAACCTACAAGAATATTTCATGCTTATCAGGCATATTGATTATATTTAGACAATGGAAATTAAGAAAAGAAAAAGTGCAAAGTGACCTGAAAGGTACCTCCACATTTCCAACCCATAACCCATGCGCTATGGATTGTGAATTTCTACTACAGCACTGTCATCATCGGTTTATTTCATAATCAGAAAAAAATTAAGCTTCCCTTGTTTATTTGGCCATTTTCAAATCAGTACAAGAGTAGCTGCAGTAAAGTCCATTGCTGAACTGGTTTGCAGTGGAACTGCATTTGTCTCACTTCATCCATTTTACCCTGGCTCTGAAACTGGCTGCAAAACAGGCTGAACTGGTTTTTTGAGTGATCATCTTGCATAACATTCAGCACTTCCTTTTTCAGATTAGATGTGAAGTGTGAGAAGTCTTCTATTATCCTTCCTTCTCCCCTTCCCCACCCTTAGGCTTTCAGCTATTGCTTAAGACTGGCTTAAGGAAGTTCAGAGCAACATGATAAAAGCAATAATATACAGTTGATTAAAATGGATCCAACATATATGGTGAAGAAGTTTGTCTCAGGACAGCAAGGGTGTATTCCCACAAAACGACCAAGGGGTTGGGTGACTATAGCCAGTTCCTACTCTGTGCTGTCCTTCTGCTGCCTTTTTGCCTGCCTTCCCTAGATAAATGATAAATCCTTCAAGGCAAGCCGTATTTCTTGCCATGCATTTTTACCTGATAGGATTTACCTAGCCAAGGTTTAGACACTTCAAAGTTAGATATGTTTACTGGATATGGTCCTCTTACTGGAGAGAAATGTCCAGGAGGTAATTTGTCTGATCAGCCATAGACAGCTAACTGAGGACTGCACATAGGTTTCCTGAGTCTCTCCACTCCACTGTTTGTAGAAGGTATTAGTAATTCAGGCATTAGTAACTCATGCTAAGACATCTAACTTCTGGACATGGACATGAGAGCAAATGAAGTCTCTCTAATGCAGCCCGTGCTGCCATTTAGACATTCAATAAAACCCTAAGTAAAGTTTTATCTGAATTTCGTTGTATTTGCTTTAGCTGAGAGGATTTACTCTTCATTCAAAGCCACAATTCATTAAACACCCAAAAAAAAAAAAATTATTTTGTCTGTGAATATCTCACTTCATGCCCTAAACACTTTGTAGCACATCTAGCCACACAGGGAGGTGAAGAAGGTGATTCCACTTATGCAAAGGCAGGCAGCTGGATGGAATACCCCCTGAAGAGGAAAGGCTTTGAATCTTCATGTGAAACTTAGGAAAACAACAAGTATTTCCAACAACATGTGTAACCTAAGACTTGAGAAGCAGTTTCACCTTAGTGTGCACTTAATTTTTTCCTGAAAAAAACACCAGGCCAACATGTTTTGAACACACCCATATAGTCTGTGCCAAGATGAAAAGATAATAGATCCCAATGGGTATGGCTGCTTGATCAGCAGGGTTATGTCGCGCTTGGCTGTGCCTGGTTTTGCAAGTGCTCCTTTACTGAACCATAGTATAATTATAGCTTGGAGGAAAGAGTTTATTCAGTTCCCAGCCTTGTGCTAACAGCCTGTAGCCCTGTGCTGCTTCCCCTGCTTTCACAACTCAGCAGAATCTGTCCTATTGGAACAAGGCTGGTTAAAGGCAGATGTGCCCACAATATTGCTCAGCCCAGATTACCTATCATCTAGATGAGCAACATACTGGTTTGTCTCAAGAAACTTCCAAAAGTAACAGAATGACTGTGAAACAAATCCTGGATCTCTGCCCACTTGCTCACCACTTGCTGCTTCAAGGTGGCTTTGCAGCTCTCCAGCGACCCAACCCTCTATGCCTTTGTGTAAAAGGATCCTCAAAGAGATGTTGCCTCACTCTTGGTACAGGGAAAACAACTGCTTTGGAAAATTTACAGTCTTGTGCACTGGCAATACAATTCTATAAAGGTGATACAACATAGGAGCAATGGATTAAAACACAACACACTAGGGCAAAGCACAGCTCAAAGGAAACTTTGTCTTTTTACTGACCTGGTTTAGAAACTTCTAATTTGCACCTTTGTTTTCTTAGATACATTTGCATTTACAATTGTGCAGAATACAATTTACAAATCACATTTTAAGTTTCAGGCTTTGAAATTTCATTTACATTTTGGACATCCAAATTTGAGAGATTTGTCCATGACCATGGAGGCAAAACCACCAAGCATGATTAAATTCTTTAGATACCAAATAGTAATTATAGGTTTTCCAGACAGAGGGAAGTTACTGTGAGGTTTGGTCTTAGATCAGTGGGTGTTATTTTCCTTTGCCTTGGGAAAGGATAATTAGAATCAAGTTTTTATGGTGGAGAGTTTAATTTTGAATTAATATAGCTGTCTATAAGAGCATATACATGAGCTTAACATCTGAACGTACATCACTGTTAAATTCCTCATAGTTCTAAAAGTTATTTCATAATTAAATAAAAAATACGTGATGGGAAGAATTAAACTGCATAATGAAAAAGTGTGTAATGTGAATACTATTTAAATACAGTCTTGCTCTGAATTTATCAGAAAACTTCCACTGAACTCAACAGAGACTTTGTGTAAATGAGCACTAAAGACCATGTATTGTTTTATATAGTACAACAATTTTAATTTCATAAAATAAGGAAATGAAATCTTCTTGTCTTCTCAGAAAAGAGTTTATTAAGTTAATGATCTTACTTAAACCCAGTTAGCTATGGTGCAATGCTATGGCTATAGAAGTACAACAGTTTAATTGTAATGCAATTTAAATCCAGATGGCATTGTAAATATCTCTTTTCACCAACCAGTTCCTGACACAAAAACACACATCAGATTCAATGGTATTAAAATATGATCATTAAAATCGATTATTAATGACTACACAGTTAAGCCCTGTTGTGAAGTTGCCACTCTCACATACCCCCACCAGGAAGCAGGGTGCTGCCAGGCTGGGATGGGTGTTCAGGTCTCCCCCATGCTTCCACTGCCACCTCAAGTCCCTACACCCTCTCTTCTGCAGTCTCTAAACCCAGGATAGACCCTACCAGCTGGTTGTCCCCTCTATGGAGAAGCAGAATGATCCCCGGAGGCAGGTACTTGCCTGTCCCTGTACTCACCCTAGCTCCATACCCATATTGTGGATGGCAGATGTGACTGGCCGTCTGGAGGTCAGTAAAGCCGAGGGAAACAAGCACCCAGGGGGTTCACAGATCCTGCTTCCCTTCCCATGAAGGGTGGAGACAAAGTCTGCCTCTTAAGGAACTACTAGATATTTGGTTCTATATTTGACTTTTGATGGTTGTTAAAGACAATTGCTCAGGGCAAAGTTTGCATAACACCACCTTCCTCTCACAAACAAAATATTTTTTGGAAGTGAGGCAGAAATTTTAGCTCTTACTTTAACAGCTTTAAAATTCTCAGAAATATATGAGAAAAACTGCCCCAAAAGCTATAGCATAATAATATTCCATGTATGAAACGAAATTAATACAAGATGAGTCGACTCTTTCATCACAGCAGGGAGACTCAAGAAAAAAAGCCCTGAATATGGATCAAGGTTTTGGGTATTTAAAAGGGCAACTCAGGTGTATGTGGTGTTGAAGACATGTTTATCTTGAATTGAGATTAAAAAATTCTGTAATCTAATAGGCTCTTGCAATGCAATGATTTCTCCCAAATTATGAATAACTTGAAATCATGCTAAATCCCCTAAGACTTTTTTTTTTTTCTTTTCTTAAAGTAGTGCCTATATGCTAAAGCCTTAAGAGAGGCAATTTTTTTTACCTTTAAGCCATTTTTATGCCTGCTGTATGTGCTATGGGCATGTCTGAATGTTCACATTCAAATAGTTTTAAAGTGGGATTTACATCCCTGAGTCCTGTTTGGGAAACACCATTTTTCTCTCACACTGTACTATTCCCAAGAATTGAGATACATAGGCAATGAGAGCTATAACTAACATGGTATTTTCCTGTTTTAATGATTATTTATTTGGAAGTTGCTAATATACTTTGAAAGGTCTCACACTCACAATGAAGTTTTTTGGTGAATTGCACAAAAGCAAAAGAAAGGAGACAGACTCAAACAGCAGTTCACAATTTTTAGTAACAATACTGAAAGATATTAAAGCAATAGTGCCTCTGACCTCACCAAGAAATTAAGAGGTCCAGTATGGTAAAAAGTTATGCAGAGACAAAACCATCAGACAGAGATAAAACATTTGGACATTGTCCATCTCAGACACTGAAACAGAGCAGCTTTCTCTTAAAACTGCTGAATATGCCATTGCTACTCTCACAGAATTGAAAAACCTAAGACAAAAATCATGGGATCTGCGCTTGCCTTCACCTGAGCTCTGCTCCAGACAGGGACAGCCTAGTTCCCCATGGGGCATTTGAAAAGCTGAAATGAATTCAAAGTTCAAGAAAAAAAAAAAGGACAACATTCACAGAAGTTGTATTTTTCATGAGAATATCTGTTTGGATCTCCAGCCAGAGGAAATTCTGGCAAATGATATATAAATCATCATGGAGGAGATCTGGGTGGCAAAAAGACCCGAAATGGAAGGCCTGGCTTTAGGGGAGAGAGGAGAGGTGAAATAGTCACTCTCTCCTTGGTTTGCCAAAGACACGTTCGCAGATACAATATTTAATACATTGTCTTTGTGTGTTCCCTGTTGTTTCTGGCTTCCACCTTACAGATTTGTAAGAGAAACGGCTTACCAGGGCTCAGTGTTCAGCTTGCCTGTACCCTCCAGCATCTTCACCCTTTTCCCTGAGATCCAGAGGTGATTCCTTATCCTTTTGTTTAAGGAATGCACTTTGCAAGAAAGTACAAACATTATTGATAAGAGAGGTCAACTACTTCCCTGAGTTATGAATATTTTCCTTTTTTACTGTTAGAGGAATAATTAAATTAAAATCTCATTATTTTAATATTTCCCAGCTACATAAATGTTTCAACTAAGAGTTTCAAAATGCTTTGTCCTAGTAAATATTGCCATGTTTGAAAGACTTGGTAATAAAGTTGCTACATGACAGAGTCATGAATGAATGAAACTCAGAAACACAAACTGCACTCCTTAAGTCTAATTACTTCCATCCTGGGCTTTACCCTCTCTGAAATTTTGTAAAAAAAACTATTTTTCTCTGCCAGACCATTTAGTCCCTATTTTACTAATAGTCCTGGTCAGGCACTGTGCAGTAGATGACAGGCCAAATGAAACCATGACAAATAAAAACACACCAAATGAAGATAAATCATGTTTGAGAAGAGTCTGTATTTTGCTAAGTTTATAGCCTTTGAGATGTTCAAGCACATAGTATCAGCTAAATGAAAACCCTACTTCAGAAAGCATCTGAGTTTTAGTCAGACACCTAAAGGTATGCTGAATTGCCTTTTTTTTCAGGGAACAGTGATTTGAATGGAAGCTCAGCACTTCCCTGACTGCAGGCCATCATGGGTCCAGCCCTTGGGTCCCTTCCTATGGGAACACTAGGCAGACAGACTTCTTTTCAAAGGAGGTCAGCCTCTGAAACGGGAACTGACCTTCAGCAACCAAGACCCCTCTCCTTTGCAGCCTTCATGCACTTTCTATTAGAAAGCAACACAATGGGGTATATTCTAATTCTCATCTACTATACATCCTTAAAAGCTTAGTGTTGTTCCTGCTCTCATTAAAAGACAGGAACTGAGAACGTTTGAGACACAGGACTGTTCCTCAGCCCCTCTTCCTCTGCCTTTCCCATATATTGTTGGTTCTGCTATCAAACCTAATCCCTTTACAGTGTATATGAGTAAT
>JANHFX010020502.1:0-15000 GCA_027560015.1 Chloroceryle amazona | reverse complement strand
TAAACCAGATATCAAGTAATTTCTTTGCAAAGAATAGTAATTTTTTAATGTCTGAAAATGAAGATAGTTTATAGAAATAGGAGAATGTTTCCTAACTCTAAAGCAGAAAAGTAGCTTGACTCAAGGGTGCAGAGTTGGGCTTGTAATACTACAAAGTTAAAAATTCAAGAGGATAAAATATTGTCAAAGAATTATTCCTTAAAGGAAATAAATATTCATGCCAAATCCATAAACTACCAAAATTTGTTTGGAAAAATGTATGATTTCTGAATGCTTTGATAGTGTCAAATATATCACACAAGAGGGGGAGCCACAGCAGCTGTGCTGAGGAACATCTTCACCAGGTAGAGGAGGCAAGGAGGAACTCTGGTCCTCTGAGTTCTAAACTCAGAGAGCTGCTCACAGAGACTCCACAGCCCAGCATGTGGCTGCTTTGTCCCCCTAGTTTCTCATCTCTCATTTGAAAAACGTAGCTGGCATGACTACTTACACTGCTGCTATAGTAAGGCCCTCACAACCCCACACAACCCTCAGCTGCAGGGACATCTGACCACACGGGCTGATGCCCCATTCTCCTGAACCACAGCACAGCAGTTAAAGCAGGGATGAAATAACCCACTCTGGGCAAGATGGTGGAGAATTTGCAGACACTGTGCACTAGATAATTTCTATGCATCCATTTTCTAAATTTCTAAATATTGCTTTTCTACACTGCAAGATCCAATAAAAATAAACCAAAACAATAAACAAAGAAAACAACAAAAAAAGCACAACATGAAAACAAACTAAAAGCAAACAAACAAAACAAAACCAACACAAAACAAAAAGAAAGAAACAAAACAAAACAAAATAACAAACAAACAAAAACCCACAAAAAACTCCATCACTTTGCACAGAATCCTAGCTTTTAAGAAAGATTTCATTGCTACAGAAATACTTCAGGTCTTTCCAGAATCCCCAGCCTCACTCCTTGAAGTGAGCTGAGAATAGGTCTTTATTGCAGAGAACAGTTCTTTACTTTGGATATAGCTCCAACCATCTTTTTCATGTAGGAATTTAGGACATTGACAGGAGCACTTAACCAAACACGATGTTAAGTATCTGAAGGGAATGATTACTGCTATCCTTTCCACTTCTTTCTGTATTGCTGGATTTGACAATGAGACATTAGAAGCCTAAGAAACACTTTCTGTCAATAAAGTCTTTTTTAACTGTAAGGTCCTTAAGGAAGTGGTTCAGTATGTCTGTATAATTCTTTGCACACTGGGGCACTGATCTGGTTGAAGAAACTAGAATTATCCAATAAGTTCTGACTACGAGCTCTTCCAGTCATGGCTGAGGCTTCTGAAAGTGCTCTGCTGCTGAGGTCAACAGCAGTTCCTTACAATTCCCACAGGAGCAGCCCAGTGCCGGGAGGTCTTTAGAAGTCCCATCTCATGTGTGGTAGCTAAGTTTGGAAGTCTTTAAGACTACTTTCTCTATAAATAAAGCAGTATGAAACATAAGTTATTTCCTCTCTGAGTAAACAGGAAGAACAGAAATTCATATGTGAATAGGCTTATTACAGTTTACAGACTTATTACAGATTAATGCTTAACACCTAAATCAGAACACTTTAATAAAAGGCCTCTAAGAGCCATGACATAACCTTAACTTACACTAAATATGGAATACAGCAGGCAACAGAAATAAGGGCTGATTCCCTACAAGAGCAATTGATGTGAACTTGAAGAAAAACACAAACAGCAACAAAATAGCTGAGAAAGAAAGTCCAAGTTACTCTCAGCCAGATTCTTAACTGTATTATAAATTACATTGCCCTGACGGGCATAAGTCTGAGTATCTGAGCCTTGTATGAAATGAGCTTCATTAGGCTACAATCACATATTTTTCCAAAGTGGAAACAGATTAAATGTCTTCTCAGTAATACAATAAATAAGATACAGTAAGGATTATATCAGCCTTCTTCGTAAATGCATTTAAACTGCTGCAGTCCAAAGTTAGTGATCTGCTAAATACAGCAAGAACATGATTCTGAAGATAGTCACATTAATGTCTTCTTTCAGTAGCATGATTCAGAAATTGAGCATTTACCTTGGCAATTGTATCTTATTTTTAGATCCTCTCCCTTAGCTAATGATCAGTATATCTTATTTAAACAGTAGCAAAAGCCTACCACTCTGCTCTTAAATTATTGCCAGTGATTAGGAACTTTGCCTCAATAAGAAAAATAATTGCAGGGATTATTATTGTTGTCATTATATATATTCCATTAGCTTTCTGCGCTGCATAGGACTCTGATGAGGTAAATGAGGCACCTCAAGTTTTCAGAGGAAAAGGGTGTCTATTTTCACATGTGGAACACCGTAAGCATAGTAACTTAAGTACAAAACCCAGTTCGAAAACTCAACACACCAGTCAAAAGCATTGATTTCTTATACTACCTTAACAACCTGCAGTACAAAAATAGACAATCAGCTTTAAAATGTGTGAGCTGAAGAAATATGATAAATAAAATGTAGCAGTTGTCCCTCTTTCCATTAATTTGGATGCTACATATTAACAAACTGGTCGATGAATAGTGAAACTGATACAGTACTGTTTCCTGTGGATTTCTTTCCCAGGAATCCCAGTTACTTTATTTTGGATTGTTTCTCATCGTCACTGCACTGCACCTGCCTAGGGTGGATCACATGTGCTGCCTGGGAAGTAAGCTTGCAGCACACAGGCTCTTGAGCCAGATCCCCATATGAGCCCAGAAGCCCACACAGAACAGCTGCCCTTGCTCACAACTCTGTGGAGTCATTAAGTGCTGTCCTTCCCTGTTATACAATTTGTGCTATTTTCCCTCCCCACCTGTGGATTTTCATGACACCTCAAGGCACTTCTGTTGAAATTGGCCTGCAGGTTCAAGAACTGTTGAGATGGAAAGAAAGAAAGGTTGATGATGAGCAAACAGGTAGCAACTGCTTTCAAAAGAATGCCACATTTCTTTAGGAAGCTATGATAAAAAAATGATCAAATATTCCTGTCTTGGGGAAGTGATGTATGCAACTTTGAAACTGAACCTCCTGGAACACTACTTCACTATGAGACATATTCAAAAGTTTTTTATATATTTAATACAACACAATCTGAAGAATCACCATCAACTTTATTCCCAATGGAGAAAACAGGAAAAAACCTAGAGTTCCATAGTATAATTCCCTACAAAACTGAAAATCATACATATTTATTGAATTTGATTTTACAGAAATTTTAGGAGTTTTATCCAAAATACAAAACTCTCAACTGATTCCAGAGAATTTACAAAGTCACCATGGCATCCTTTGAATTCCAAAGAAGCTACAAGACCACATATCTATAATGATATGAAGATGAGACAACACAGAAACAATAATATTCTTTAAGCAAATATTATTATGAAAATAACATTGCATTTACTCCTAATGTGAAGAATTATTATGGAACAACTCTCTAATATTAACATTACCTGAAAGGTAAGAATAGATATAACCAAGAATATAAATTTGGTGGTTTTATTAAGTAGCATATAGTCAGAAAAGGTAGAAATTGTTTTAGGCATGTACAGGAGAAAAAATGTGATGCAGTAAAACATTGATACTAAAAATACTGGAAGTCAAAAAAAAACAAACAAATTACAAAACCCCTTGAAAATCAGACATTAATCAGTCTACACTGAAACAAATTTTCAAGCTCGTGAACATAAACTCAAATATATCAAGTTTCTGAAGTACCAGAAGTTTTTCAAACATATCGTCAGTGTTTTGTATGATCTAGTTGGTGATTAATATCTAATAACTGAAATTAAAGTGACTCACTGAAACACATTGCATTAAAGTTGTATGTTATATTTGTTGAAGTCTTGAAGAGCCCTATTTAATAGTTAACCTGGGAAAATTCCCTTTTCAGTGAGTATACTTTCTGAAAGAACAGACGTCCATGATGAATTTAAGAGCTGTAAAGAAAGACAGTGAATCAAATGGCTGCATACAGCCAACAATGGCAGAAAGGAAACTGCATAAGAGACTAAAATATGCCTATATTTAGAGGAACATCATAGAGGTATAAAGAAAATCCACTTTCATCTTCCAACTGTGAAAGAAATAGGTGTAGAAAAAAAAATAATTGGTACTATAGTTCATCTTAACTACATGAATGTTGTTGATACATCAGAGAGATTTAAGTATTACTGTTGAATGAAGTCTATATTCACTTGTTTGCATTAATTAATTAACCAAAGACATGGAGACTGCATTTGTAAATCACCTAGGCATTTTTGAAAATCTCATCCTCATGTGCCTCATCTAAGCTTCTAAGCTAGACACATCGAATCTAGAAGTTTAATTTTGATGTCCAGATTCTGCAACAATAACTAGTGGGTCAACTGTAACAAAAAGCTTCCTTTTCACACATACATACAGATGATATTTTAAGCAGACATATGTATGCATGGAGGGGGTAACATGTATATTTGCATCTTAGGTAATACCAAATAATGAGGGAAAAAAAATGTTTGGCAAAGGCCTACCCCTTCTAGTACATACTCTCTTTATTCTTTTGTCATTTTGGAAAATAAAGTCCAGTTAAGCCTCTTTTCTTCCAAATCCATGTTCCACAGGGAAGTGGTTTAGTATTTTTTTTTGAATCAGTGAGCATAATGAAGAGAAAGAGGTTTCTATCTGCAGATCATCATTTTTAGAAGCAATACGGTTGTTATCACAGGAGTGGTCCATTAACTGTAGCACAGCAGTGAGGGAATCACTTCTGAAATGTCATCAGCACTCCTTTTGGTGGAAAGTGTGCTTAAATAGCCCTGTACACACGCCAGTCTGACTTGGCATAAAGATTTCAAATAAGAGTACAGAAATGTTTTGTGGATTTGTTTGGGTTTTTTTTCCTTTTTATATGTTCAGTTTTATTCACACAGACAAGGAGCTTTAAAGAGCTGGATTCCCCTTAAGTTTTATTACTTATGATCTATAATAATGACTTCAATAGCATGTGTTTGGGTTTTTTTCATAATGATTTAAATACAGATAAGCAGAGTGTCTGATCAGACCAAGTCTCTTGGATATATCACTGTCAAGAATTATTTCAAAATGTTTTCAGAGTTAATTTTCTTTTTGAACACAAAATGATTCTTCTTGTAACTCTAAAAAATGCTGCTTTTGTAAACAGGAAGTAAAGCTCAGGAAAGTCAAACTGTTTTCAGTGGGCTTTGGAACTGTCCCAGATCATTATGGCAATCCTTAGCCATCCTGCGGGGAAGTTACATTTGCTTTATTGCAGAACTACTGTGGAAAACTTTTTATATTGTGAATACTCCAGATGCTTAACACAACATCTAACATGAAATACTTTGTGTTAGGTATCAGAAAACATCTTTTACCTATATTTAGGTTTTGTCTTAATTCTACCAGTGGTCAGCACCTGAGGAGCAGAAGGCTGTAAGGTGAGCATACTGTCAGGCAGGTGATAAAATTTGCCATCCAACTGTCCTGCAGTATGAGCTTTAGCATCCCACAGTCATTTGTGGAGTAGTACTTTTTGTAATACGTGCTGAAGAATGAAGTTGAAGGGGAGAAAAAACTTTAGGCTTCACTTGGCTGTAAGAACAAAGGGCAGTGACGCTGGTGAGGGGTCTGGAAAGCATGCCTTATGAGGAGAGGCTGAGGGAACTGGGGTTGTTTAGTCTAGAGGAGAGGAGACTGAAAGGAGACCTTATTGCTCTCTCCAACTACCTAAAAGGAGATGTAGCAAGACTGCTGTTGGTCTCTTCTCCCAGATTACTAATGATAAAACAAGAGGTAATGGCCTCAAGTTGCATCAAGGGAGGTTTAGATTGGATATTAGGATGGAATTCTTCACTGAGGGGTTAGGCACTGGAACAGACTGCCCAGGGAGGTGGTGGAGTCATCATCCCTGAAGGCATTTAAAAAACGAGTGGATGTAGCCCTTGAGGCTATGGTCTAATGGATACATAGATGGATGTTAGGATGAAGGTTGGACCTGATGATCCTAGAAGTCCTCTCCAACCCTAGTGATTCTATGATTCTGTAAGTGATTCTGTGAAGAGAAGTAGACTGAGTCTCTGGAGGTTGATCATCTGGTGGCAAGAAAAATGGACCAGCTACACAAAGACTTCCAAGAGTCTGGTGCAATCTTCTAGAGGAATATGGGTCCCTGGATAATTTTGAGCATTTTTCACAAGTGTCATTCACCTCTAAGAGATAGTTTTCTAGTTTAGGTTAAGAAAATGTCTGTCTTTTGGACAACAGCAAGACAAACTACCTCCAGAAAATTAATCACTTTCAGATATCACTGAGAGAGTTTATATAAAAGCAGGATTTTTTTTATTTTGTTGATTCCTCTGAAGGTGCCTACCTCTTACAATTCATCACAGAGGGAGACTTGGGCAATTAACTTTAACTAGACACCTATTATTTACATGACTAAAAATCTGGATCCATTTAGGTATTTGTGGAAGCTAGGCCTTATACTATGAGGAGCTGAATTTGTGTTTCTGCATCTTAAATTTTCACCTGCAAAATGCAACACCTTCCTTACAGTGAGACTGTGGGGGGTGAAACTTTAAAATGTATATGATGTATTCAAAATGTCACTGGGACCCAGAAAATTGCTTAACATAGACAGAAAAGGATGCTGGAAGCAATGGGCCCCAACACCCATAAGGTATAATTGAATGTTTACTGTTGTCTTTTTTACTAACTAAAGTAAAAATATAGAGACAGGACTAAGTCTGGAGTTTGAATGAACTGAATGATACTTCAAGTACTCTGTATGAAATGTCTTTTGACTAGTAATATTATTACTTAACCACAAAATCCACTTTTTCTGTAGCAGAAAGTGGATGATATTGTGTATTTGTGTTCAGTCTCACTGAATTTTTCAAAGGAAAAATTTCATGGCATTTTTCAAGGCCAAATTTTCACTAAGTTAGATCGATGTTATAGCAGCATTCAATTTTTTTTCATTCTCTATGTGGTAGACACCATAGCTTATCTCAAGACCTAATGCAGCCTATTCTCAATTACTCACAGCCTTTGGCCTAAAACTGTAATCTCCCTCTTTCAATATTAAAAAGACAGGATGCAGTTCAATTAGTTATGAAGAAAATGTGGAGTCTGTTCTTTAGAAATATGTTCATGATTCATAACAGTGCTAATGAAAGTTGCAAGCTTATAGTTGTCATGTGGTTCCAATTCAGTTTCAGTTTCACAGTCTTTTGTTAAAAAAAAAAAAAAGGAAAAATACCACCAAAAAAGCCCATAAAAAACACAAACCAAACCAAAATATACCAAAACCAAAACCAAACAAACCAAACACCACCACCCCTCCACGTCCCCCCAAAGAAAACCCCAAAAGAAACCACAACAGAGGTCAAACCTTCCCATTTCCTTTAGAAAGCAATTGAGATCTATTCTGCATAAGAAATTGTTTATGACTACAGTAATATTAATGCACCTCACAAAGTTACAAGACCCGCATGGACCCAAGTGTTGGTCCAGCCTTGCAAGGTCTCTTAGTGCAACAAACTGCAGTAAATTAACATAAAAATATTAATGGAAAAATGGTATATAACTAGAAAAAGCTTTGGTTTGAAAACAGTGCACAGAGCAAGTGTCCACAGACTCAAATATCTCACTCTGGAACCATCTTTGCTATCATTGCTAGCTATGTATTTTGGCCAAATGGCTTGTCTAGACTATCTGCAATGTTCATGTGATGGATAACAATTTCAATAGAAAATATAAGCAATTATTATCATATTTTATTGTATCTTATGTAAAGTGGACATACAATATTTCCAGCTGTGTCCTTTTTGCTTTGCTTTTTTAAATGTTTTTCTCCCCATATTTTAAACTCTTCTTTGCTTCCTTTCTATGTTTTGATCTCTTCTTGTTTAGTCTGAATAGCTGAATTACTTATCATTCTTATTCCGCTCAGGCACCTTTTTCTTTTTTTTTTCCTGGTACTCGTGATATTTCAGCAAGACACAGTTCTGAGAAGTATAGTTGCTACTACTATGCTGCTGGAAAGATTCCTGCGTTGTGGTCTCTCTCCTGTTTGATCTGAAATTATTGATTATAGCAGTCCCAAGGGTATAATGGTGAATACGCACTATGGGTATGATTAAACTAAAATCCTGAAATTCCTAATTAAAAAAAAAAAAAAAATCAATGTAATAGAGAAAGTAAAACTTAATTACAGAAATTCTTCATTCACCGTTTTTTGAAGTATTCTTTAATGAGGGGGTAAAAACTATTCCCAAAGATACCAAGTCAATAGCCATTTTTATTTTAATTTCTTTAATCTTTGAACAAAATAGCCATTTGTTTCTTTGAACAACTTATTTTAGGCAAACAAACATACTTGTTTGTTTAGGGATCTGAATTTGAAGGGGTGGTATTCGTCCTGGGTGGTCTTTGTCCTTATATTCAGTCATAAGCAATTAATCCACCATTGTGTGCATATCTTACAAGACATTCGGATCTAAAATCACAGTAATTTAAAAAGTACTCAAATCCAAAATGTCATCAAAAACTGGTACACTTTCCAGTCATCTACAGAAGTCTTAATGGAAGATTTGAAACAAAATAGCTCCTGGGTTAGAATCTTGTATGCTCTATTAGCCTTGAGAAAAATTTTACAGTGCAGCTACTTAACTTACAGGCAAAATTTCATAATGGGAATACTGAGAGACCTGCAGCTATAACCAGTACTACTGGGCACCAGTATAATATTTCATTTACACTTCTTACAAAGCAATTTTTGTTAATCTTGCTGCATGAATGAAAAATCTCATCCCATGGTCTCCAATTCACTACCCTCATGAACTCATAAAAAGGTCTTTTAACCACTGCTGTGATTTTCAAGTGGAAATAATAAAATGGCAAGAGTTAAATATTAATATTCAGTTCTTGCATTGTGCCTTTCTTTGATACCAATTACAACTTGAACTTCACCTAACTCAAAAAGACTGCAGACTTCACTCAATTAGCAGTAATAGGATTAAAACATAGCTTTGGAACTGAAGATTTAAATAGGAAAGAAAAAAAAAAAACCTTGGCAAATGTACACTACATGTACCAAATTAATCTCAAAATAAATATGCAGCCCTGGGTGAAATAAGTGGAATGTGGAATGCTAGAGTTGTGGGGGTTATTGCGGGCTTTTTGCTTTCTTGACAACCTCTGCAGGTTGCATCGCTTTGTAGAGTAACACTACTTTTTCTTCCTTTAGGTTTATGGACACTATAAAAAGTTGCTGCCATTCACAACAGGTATTCTCCTTTGAAGAGCACCAAAGCCATTCCTGTCTGTTACACTTTTCTCCATTACCAAATTTTTATGGTTCTCAGCTTTGTGAAGTTTAAGCAATCCCACAGATGTGAATTGTTGCATTATTATATATATTGTATATGCATTTGGTGGGCAATGAATCACTTCATTTTCATTGCATTTTGAGTATCTGCCTCTTCAGTGCCCCAAACTGAAGGTACTTTCTGTTTTAGGGAGTACATTTGACTTCTGTTGGTATGTCTTAAAATTCCATGTCAAATCAAAAATTGTTTGACCTCAGTTATAAAGAGGTGTTTGTATCATTTCCTCAGAGGCAGATATGAAAGATTTACATCATGTTTAGCCCATCAAAAACTCATAGCAGGACATTTGAAGCATAGCTAAAGAGATCCAGAGCCAGCTGTGAGTCAGGACAGATAGAAGTGACACATTTAGCTTTTTCTATTTCCTGCCAACTAGCAGAGAAATCAAGCCCAGGACTGGCCACAGGTTTCTGTTGACAATAACCATGTGCTTCATTTCTGGAACTATTCACTTCAGGAGATACTAGAGAATAAATGCCTTTATTCAAAATAATACAAGTATATGCCAAAGAGATTTGGAGATAACATCAGTGGTTTCATATTTGCAAAATCTGGCCTTGATATTATTACAGATAACTCCACAAAAGAAAAGAAAGAGTAGTGCTTTCATGGGTAATGCTGATTATCCAGAAGGGTTGTTAAAGACTGCTTTGTATTTAAATTCACTATTAAAAATGGTCATAGTAGTGGGTGTAACAGAAATCAGGATGAGCAAGGATGGTGTATTCAAGCAGAAACACCACAATGGAGATACAGAGAGATACTTGAACATATATAGGCTACCAATTGCAGCACTCCAGAGTACCAAGTCTATTCAGCTCCAGACCTTCAAAATAAAGAAAAAGTGTGCAATCTGTTGAGCCAGATTGGCTTCATCCTCTGTTGTTTTGAAGGCAGGCAATTACAGATATAGCATGACATCTTGACACTATTTCAATCAGGTTTTAGTTTGATTTCCACTACCTGTAGAGGCTATCTGGAGTTTCCATTCATTTCAATCTCTTTGCCTTTCATTCCAACAAAAGAAGTTAACCTGAAATCAATTGATCTACAAATTACAAGGATTCAGTCCAGACATTTTTAATGTCCTCACTCTGAAAAAGTATTACTTTCTCAAGTTTTGAAGTGCTGGCCTCCACAGGTCCTAGATCTTTGCTTGGAAAATAATGTACAGAAACCAATTCAATTATAATACAGTTTTAAATGAATCAAACCCTTTCTGGCACCTCAGAGAGCACAAAGGCCATTTAATTAGACAGGATCATCTGCCTCATAGTAAAACCATACTGAACTTTTGGGATGGTTAGAAATAGTTTTGAATTAATATATGAGACGCATTACTACCATTACAGGGCTAGTAAATGGCAGATGAGACAGGAAAATTCTCCCTCTACACAGATGGATCACAGCGTAGCCCACAGGTCTCCAGTATATCCAAACTAAAAATCACACTATCTTCTTTCTAGATTTTGATTTCAAATTCCCCTTTTATAAAGCAAAGAACCACCTAATCTCCTTCTCTGATCTGTCCAGCTACAGAAGTGACTAACACATGAAAAAATGAAAGGCTTCAGAAGTAGATCTGGACACATTTGGGACCATTAAATCCCACTTTGGTGAGGAGAAGAAACGGATGGGATGAACACAGAGATGCCAGCCGTTTAGAGATGGTTGTCATTCTTTATGAAGATTAAGGGACTTGTAGCTCTGCATTCCTGTATTAATCCAAAGGCCAGCCATTGCGCAAGATGCCAGAGCAGAGGCTTTCAGACACTGCACTTGTGATCAGAGCCTTGAGATAAATGGGCTCCCATTTCTATGCTGTATTTTTTCTGTCTCTGCTATGGTAACTTTACATGGCAGATAAGCAATACCAATTGCAAAGATCTTTAGATTATTTGAGAACAAAAAGAGCAATAAATAAAGGCAGTTGAAGAAAACTCTCATGCAATGATCAGTTTACTTGTATATTGGAGGGATATAAGAAGGAATATGAATATTATATGAAAAATGTGAATATTTTTCAAAATAATCTCTTGTAGTAAGAGATAAGAGTCAAACTGTTGGATAACTTGCACATCTGATTTGCTTAAGGAGATCTATGCAAACTGCAGGGCGAATGAACTAAGGCTCACAGAATAATGCATGAGGACATAAGATTTTTTTTTATTTGTAATGTATTAATACAGTTGAAAAGAAAACAAATAATCCTGATTTTTCTAGGGAGGTTAAGGGAACCATAAACAATACAGGGACTTTGCCCCTAGCATCCAGTGATTTACATATTTTTTGTATAAGTCAGTGTTGGTTTGAAGTCATAAGAAGTAGACCAACCACTGTTAAAATGATTACTTTTTCCCTGTTATGCCTGGGTCTAGTCTATGCCATCAGATTCTCACTTCTATGAGCAATATAAAATTCAGACACAATTTCCAGTTAAAAAGGAAACCATTTCTGCTGGGCCTTCATAACAACCAACAGCTTCTTCCCTTAATTTTCTTTTTTTTTTAACTCAGTGACAATTCCGATATCCAAAGTGGCAACTAATTGCCCTGACAATTAAATGGTATTGCCACAGCACAGCCTTTATGCATTTGTCCTAATAAATGTCAGATGAAGCTCAACTGCTCACTTCAGCAGATGCTAATTTAGGCTGAATACCACCAGCTATTCAGAGAGAGAATTTTTACTTTAAATAAGATTAATCTCACAAAATGAAGTGTGGGTTTCCTTCTTAACGACAAAGGCCATTGGTTATTCATTAAATCTGAATTACAGGTTTAACAAACACTTGCATAAGAATCATTCATATTGTCTGTTGTGTAATTACTAATGCAGTGTATAATACTTAATATCTCAACAGTCAGGTCTCTTCTAAATTCAATTACTCTAGCCCTTGCCACAGAGACTAACACTGCAGTTTCAAAGCTCTTTTTTCCCTAGTGACCCTTCAGCTTGACTACTTCTTGCTTGGCTGCCATTTATCAGCTCAGGAATATTATGACTGTCAAGTGAAGTGCAGACTTGTATTGGACTCCTAACTCCCATCATGGTTCCTACCTTTCTACTGAAGTCACTAGGAAGCTGGAAGTCCTGTTACGCTTTTCATCCTGGGCCAGCATTTCAAAAAATGCTGATCTGCTTTGCAAGTCTCTGGAGATGATTCATTTTCTCTGTTGCAGGTGACAAGAAACTGAGCCTCCTTTCATTAACACTAGAAAAGCCTCCACACCCTCAAGGTAGGGCCAGAAGTGTTTGTACTATCATTCTCTACTTTACAATTGAAAAACCTTTGTTAATTCCAGATGGGGCCTGTTAATATTCCCCATGGAAAAATAAATTTTAAAATTGCTTATCCCTTCTTGCAAATGGGTTCTGCTCCTATTTGCACCACTCTGAACAGCACATGGCTGTCAAAAGAGAAGCTTTACAGGACCTCTCAAGCTATAATTTTATTCATAAAATTGATATGCTTGGAAATGGCACTGAGCCCAGAAGGAATGGAAGAGCCCATATTTTTGTCAGTAAATTTTTTACCAACTGTGAGAACACAACTATTTCCAAAATGCCAATTATCAACACTCCCAGGACCTTATAACTTCCAATCCACACTGAGGGAGAGCACTAGTTGGAATAGGCCAAAATCATGCCAAGAACTCTTCTAAGAATTGCTGAGGATAACTGCCTGGTCATGTCCTAGGCATAATAAAATGTACAAGTGTGGACAGAGCTCACTGCTGCTCAGGCTTCTGAGCTGAGAATACATGGGAAGAAATCAGGAGATCCTGTGATTAAAGCAGGATTATTTTTCTCCTTTGACCTGTCTTCCACACTTCTTGGCCTCCTTCATACGAAGAATCAGAATACACTTTAGACTGAACCATCCTAAGATCAGACAGCTTCAAATCCTTAGAGAATTGTTACCTATGATTCTGAGTCAAAAATCAAATTTTCTGAGTCAAAAATCAAATTTTGATCCAACGTTAATGCTTTCTTCAACTGATGAAGGTGATGGACCTGCTGAACTTACTCTTTCAGTAGCAGCGACATCAGTGATTTCCATGCTATGAGAATTATGGCACAGAAGTAGGTCAACAGCTGTCCTCAGATGTGAAGAGGTTGTGTGCAAGAATAGACATAGCAAAAATAAAAAGGTCTAAAAAAATGACAAAAAAAATGATGAGGTATATGGGAGGAAGAATGAAGACTGTAGATTTACACACTGTAAGGTTAAAAAGATAAAGTCTGTGAAGTTTGAAAAGGAGAAGAAAAAAAGCATTATAAAAGTCTACAAAATAATGAGTGAGTCTGAGGATCCTACACAGATCTCTCTATTTATTTCCCCCTTACCCATAGCTTTTGGTCTCCATTCTGCTCCTCCTCTTTCTAGATATTCCAAAATGTATTTTGCTCTCCTTCCCATTTCCCTTTTCGCTCTTATTTCTGAACCCCTTCACCTCATTTCAACCTTTCTCCTCTATATACTTTTTTTCATGATATAAATATCAATTCCAAATATAAGGATTTTATTAATAACAATAAATGTAAGTCTGACATTTTAAAATAATGTTATTTTCCATAGAACCAAAAAGTAACATAGCTCAAATGACTGCCGTGAAACAATCTATGTGATTTCAGTGAACACAGACACAGCTGTGCTGCTGGAAAATGCTTCAGCAAACAGTTCAGGAAGACTTAAAAAGCATAATAACCCCAATTACTTTACTTGTGGTAGTTTAACATAAAATTAAATTTTAACCTTCAAACATCAGCTCATAAGCTGATTTTAAAGTGGAATCAAGAAGTTTTGAGACTTCTATCCTTTCTCTGAAGCAAAAGACATAGAGGTGGAATTTATATGACTTCCTTTGTACGAGAAAATGAACATGCCTGCATCCAAGCTAATTATCTAGACTTCATTCAACAGGGAGAAAAAAGGCACTTTGAGGGTACAATCCATCTTACTTGAAAGTAAACACCTAAGATAAGCCGGATAAATCATATCTTAAAAGGTCCTGCTTTACCCACTGCCTACAAAAAGTCACTAAGGCATCTAGTTCAGATTTAGATGCTTGTTTCAGAGATAGGGGAGATCTCAAGGAAGGTATTTTGAAACAGATTGTTGAGCTATATGGACAGATGATCTATTCTAGCTTAATTATTCTTATATTCCTGTGTGCTGCTAAGATGTCACACAGGAGCTGTGGCCTGGAGGAAAGCCGTAACTGCATATTGGAGAGCTTCTTCTCAGTGTTTTAGTATGTCTGCAGCTGTTGATAGATTTTCTGCAGGTCAACTTTAAACTTCATTTTACACTAGTTAAACAGATGTTGCTCCCCACATCTTTCATGGTAATTTAGGTCTTTTTATACTTTAATAAGTTCCTGGACTCTGTCTAATCCTTACCTTCTTACCAGTTTCCTACTGGATTTCACAAGATCTGAATTCACGGAGCATCCAGTAATGGTCAGACCAGCCCTGAATACATAGGTCAGCCAGCATCCTTGGTCCTATTCAAGGATTATTTATTAATATATTTATTTTTTTATAGATCGGAAGAGCTCGTGTAG
>JANHFX010020501.1:37050-47408 GCA_027560015.1 Chloroceryle amazona | reverse complement strand
CCCCTGGACCGAGCATCTCACAATGGGTCCTGGGCAACTGCTACTGATGACTTGTTAACAGCCCGTGAGCAATGACATAGAGAATACAGAATACACAGTTTTGCTTCTAACCACATAACAATAAACTGGTCCCAGCCCCTCTAACTATGACAGGTGCTCAGAGTCCCATCCAACCTGCCCTTGAACTTTCAGTGATGAGACATACACAACTTTTCTAGGAAACCCATCTCAGTATATTACTGCCATCATCGTTAAAAAATTATTCCTCATAGCCAGTCTAAATCTATCCTCTTTCAGTTTAAAAATCCCGACCCTTACCCTGTCACTACAGGCCCTGGTAAAAAGACTCTATTTCTTTCATAAGTCCAGTTTATGTATTGAAAAACTGCAATAAGGTATCCCCAGAATCTGTCATGGTTTAGACCCAGCTGGGAGCTGAGCACCATGTGGCCACTCACACCCCTCTCTTCCTCACCCCACCTGGCTCGTGCACGATGAAGGATGTGATAGACCCACTCAATGACATGGTCTCTTCAGCACAGGATTCTATGTATTTTTTTCAGAAATGAGTCCCATTGACTGACTCATTTTTTTCCGTGTCATCATAGGACTTGCTTTTCAGGGCCCAGGATGATGCTCCAGGCAGTGGCATGGGGCACTATCAGTCAGGGTGCCAGGAGGACCTGTGCTCCAGTATTGACCAATTCTGAGGCAGCTTGAATATCTTCATATGCTACCAGGATCTCTTTTTAAGTTGGAGTATAGTTGTCCTTGAATCCTTTGCACCACCAACTCCAAAATGCCCTTGAGTCACCCAGGCACTTTCTGTCAGAGGCTCCTGGTCAGACTATTCTTCCTGGCTGTGTAGAGCACGTTTTTAATATCTTGTCTTTCCTGGACTGGCCCTAGGGCTACTGTGTGCACAATCTCCTGTTTAATTTGTTCAAAGTCTTGTTGCTGCTCAGGGACCCATTCAAAATCGTTCTTCCAGGTCACTTGGTAGAGAGGGCTCACAATCAAGCTGTAGTCTGTGGTATGCATCCTCCAGAATCCCACAGTACCCAGGAAAGCCTGTGTTTCCTTTTTACGGTTTGTTGGGAACATAGCTGCTATTTTGTTGATCACATCCACTGGGATCTGGAGATGTCTGTCTTGCCATCTTATTCATAAAAACTGTATATCTTGTTCAGATTCCTTAATCTTACTTTGCTTTATGGCAAAACTGGTCTTCAGAAGGACTTTAATTATTTTCTTCCCTTTCTCAAAAATAACTTCTCCTGTGTTACCCCATATGATAATGTCATCAATGTATTGCAGTTGTTCCAGAGCTTTACTTTTCTCTGGTGCAGATTGAATCAGTCCATGGCAAATGGTGGGGCTATGCTTCCACCCCTGGTGCAGTTGATTCCAGGTGTACTGGTCACCCATCCAAGTGAAAGCAAACTGTGGCCTGCAGTCTTGGTGCTACAGGAATAGAGAAAAATTCATTGGCTATACCATTCATGGTGTACCACTTATCTGCCTTTGACTCCAGTTCATATTGAAGCTCTAGCATGTCTGGCACAGCAGCGCTCAGCAGGAGAGTAACTTCTTTCAGGCTACATCAGTCCACTGCTAGTCTCCATTCTCCATTAGACTCTCACACTGGACATACGGAGATGCTGAAAGATGAGTTTTGCTGATCACCTTCTGTCTCTCTAGTTGATGGATCGTCTTCTGTGGTTCGAGGAATCTCAGCTGGTGTGATATTGCCACCATTGCAACATTGTGGTAGTGGTTAGCACCTGGTGCTCTTCAGCCCTCATTGACCCCCCACAGAATGGTCCCCCAAGAGCCAGGAAAAGTTTAACAGTTCACTCCACAGCAGCTATACCAAATTCTGATTGGCACCAAACAACTACTTAGACTCCAGACATCTTCTTTAAGTGATTCTGTGCATGTGTGTCTGGGAGGTTGTATACATACATATGCACACACACTTACATATATGGATAAAAATAAGAACCCCTCCCTATATATGTTATAAATGTGTGTATACATATACATAGAACCCCCACATGCACAAGTACATATATATTTTAAAAAAATGAGATCTATTTAAACTTTGAAATTTTTGACTACAAGTGGAAAGAAAACAGCTTACATTGTAAAAAAAAAATAAAAAATTCTGATTTAATATTTCAGAAAATCTTGTAAGCAGTGAAAACTCTATCCTATCCAGCTGTTCAACCTGATGTTGTATTACACTTCACATAAAAAAAAAAAAATCAGAGCTGTCATATTCATTTTAGAAAAGGCTGGCAAGAGTAACATTGATATTTACAGCTCTCAAAGGTGAAGAACTAGCTAACTCTTCATAATGTCAAACTTATCAGACTAGCTTTGCTGACTAATAAAATCATAGTTGCCACATTTGATAATGAAATGTCAAACTCTCAAGAATGATTGAGAGCAAGACTGGAGAAACTGGTCAGGAAAGAGCATTTTCATTCTTTCCCCTAGTCTCCATCACTCCAAGGACTGTAAAAATATTTCAGTGGCAAATCTGATGCAGAAATACCTGTCATTTACTTGCTCTGGACATGATGTAAAGCCACCAGACACTCCCTCTGTAAATAGTTACTGTGAATTTAATCACATGGCTCCCAGTTAAGCAGCAGTGCTCTGAAACACCTGCCTAGAGCAAATATCAAACTGATTCACAAAATGGGCTCTGTAGCTGTTGCAACTGTTTCTTCTGAAGCTCAAGCTTTTTCTTCTGTGCGTTAAAAATATAGATTGATAAAGATAGTTTCTAACCTAAAGAACTTGCAGTACAAACTGAATTTTTGTCAGTAACAAGTATTAGCTATAAGTGTCTCTGTTTAAGGCAAGCCCACATGAAACATTGAGCAGGATTTCTCTCTATTAGTCCCTTCCCCCCTCCCTCCCAGGGGAGGAGAAAAAGGGGAATAAGGAAAAAGAAAAAAAAAACCTGCCTCAGACGAGACTGGAAGCTAAGACTATAACAAATTTAATGAATAACAGTAGAAAAACAGAAAAAGGAATATTAAGTGCAGAGGTATACTGACCTCTATACAAACTTGCTCTGGGTTGGAGATAGATTGTGCGGTGCACATGGGGTGAGGCCCAGCCCTGCTGAGATGCCCTTGCGGATCCCAGACCCCAGGAAGAAAGAGCCCCCTGAACTTCTGTCTCCTTGTTGTATGGAATGTGTCAGGGAAGGGGAGGGAATAACAGCTGCCCTCTGATTCCTTCTTGGGGTTACCACCTGTCCCCTCTACTCAGCCTATTCACAACAGTAAGCCAAATGTAACCATTAAATTAAGCAATAATTTGTATTCATTACGTTGTTACACATCACTGAAATAGCTCCATGCAGCCCAGTGTGTAAAGGACCATCAATTAGTTGTCTTAAACATTGCCCTTATAGGGGAAAAACATTCCTTGTGAAGAGACTGTGTGGAAGTTGTTTGTTTCAATGTTGCTAACCATAGAGGAACACCAACAGTCCAACTGGGAAAGTACCGTGAAAAAAGCAACTTGGTTAAACAACAACTGCCTACCCCTTATTCCTCAAACTGTGCATGAGCCTGGGCCTGGGGCAGTTAACTTCTCTTTTGGAGATCACTAAAAAACCCTCAGTGACGATCCTGGGCACGTGCATCAGCCACAGGAGAGATGTGATGTGTGGGTAAGGCAATGCAAAGCAGTTCTGAGAAGTAATTGATTATCTCCTGGAAGAGTAGGGAACACGGACAATAAATGGTGGATATGTGGACTGAGAGACAGAAACTTCTCCCACCAAGAGAATCTGGCCAACAGGATGCTGTTGGAAAGTGTGGGTAGTATGCTAATAAATCTCTCTTCTTTCCAACTTTGTTTTCTTTTTCCCTTCCCTTCTCTTTCTCTAAGTTTTAAGAGCACTAATGCGCTGTTGTCTGCCAAGTGACATTTGACCTTGTTTATGTCTTAATTTTACTCCTGAGTAGTCCTTGGAGTCCTTGGTCATATTGGGGACTGAATTGGACCTTAACACAGTGTCAAATGCCATTCTTTTAATACCCTCATTGACATTGAAATCAATGTTGTGTATTTTTTGTTTGGTTGGGCTTTTGAGGGGTTGGGGAGGAGAGGAGGGTGTACAGATTCATCCTTCTTACCTTGCTGCAGGATATCTAAACTCTTTTGCACAAAACTGAAAGCAACAGAATGGCCAAGGTTTCATTTTTTCATTTACACGATTTTACAATAATCTGTGATTTGGGGTGATACTTAGGGAACAGTGGGCTCAAATGCTTGTTGGCTGAGTAGAAAGTGTTGTGATTTTCATTACTAACTAATGTCCCTAATGCTAAAATTTGCATAAAACTGATAAAAGACCTTGAAGTATAATCACAAAATCACCTGTTGTGACTTATGTTAGTGCAAATGTGAGTTTGGACAGTTTTAAGTATGCTGTCTTAGATAAGGTCTATTTGTCAATGTTAGTGGATCTGCTCCTTGCTTACAAAACGGAAGATCTTCTAACAACATGCCTGAGCAAATCTTCTGATGTCTGTGGTATCTGTCTCCTAAAATCCAATACTCATGAGCTTGGGCAAGACTTTTTATGCTTCTGCTTCTGAATATGTGGGGCCTATAATTAATATAAGGTCCTATGTGGATCTGACAGTTAATCTCCTAGAGGAGTGTTTTTGAAACAAACTATGGGTGGCTGTATCACAAGTTTAAATGTATTACACTTTAACCAAAGTATTGGTTTGGAAAAGGTTTTGATCCTTTGCTTTCTATACATCTTATTTGTTCAGTTAGCTTGAACAATTACAATTCTTTCAATTTCTCTCAGGTTTTTTTACTGCATGCGTCCATCATTATCTATCCCTGATGTCATTCTTCCTTCTCAGTTTCAAACTGTCTGGAGCCTTGTTGGGCTGCAGACAGTCATCACTATATTGTCTGCTTCAGAAACCATTTAAATCCTTAAATCTGTTCGATTTTGAAGACAGTAGCTGCCTTTAGATCTAGAAGAAATTATTTTAAAAATTCTGACATCAATGAGTCATTGCCTTTGCAGGGAAGTGGCAAATGTAAATAAAAGAATCTTCTAATCCAAAGACTTGAAAATGTGATTTTCACAACTAGTGTCAGCAAGCATGGTGTGTTGGGCAATGTCTTTTGCTGCTCAGACAAGTTTTTTAATCAAATCTATTCTTTTCAGTGAGGAAGGGAGAGGGTCATCTGAAGAGATCTTATTTTCTGATATAAACGTAACTGAAGAAGTGATAGATCTTGTCGAAGATCTTACAGAGGAAAATCTGTGGTGAATTTTTAGATGATGTGATTGTTGTAATCCTATGAATGGTATTGTGTGGTCTTTATATTTAAGGCTTTCTTTCATAACTGTGGGGGATAATGTTACAATTCTTAGAGTTAGGATGGTGGAAGTAGAAGAGAATTTTAAAAGGGATACTTGTGTTCTTATATTTGTATATTTATTATGGTTCAGTTCAGAAAAGAAGTTTCTACAGTGTACATTTCCCATGTACATTTCCCATGTAGAACATAAACAAATGAAAAAGACCAGACCACATAATTTTAAATAATTAATGGTCTGTGTGGGTTTGGTGATTTTCATGGCTGTTGAGTAAAAATGTTTTTTCTTGATTCAGTACTCCTAAAACTACTAAAATATGCTTTAAAGCACCTCTGTGCAAAAGATATTTGAGAAGATTTGGTTTTGATCTCCTGATTTTGGACAAATTTTTCATTTATATCCATGGTTTACACTTCACTGTGGTTTTTCTTCTGTTTCTGTGATACCTCAGCCTATTATCTCTGTTTCTATCTCTAATTATCCTGAAGACTCAAGCCCTTTTCACATTAATATTCTGTCTGCAATCACCACTGTTACAAGCTATAGCACTTCATATATATAAATGTTATTTTTAAAATTGTGAATCTAGACTGCACTATTCTTTGTTTCTGTAAATTGTCATTGTCTATTAATAGCTTTATGCCCCATATTGTTTTATCAGTTGATACATATTTTCACATGTACGTCAGCATGTGAAACATATACCAGTAATAGGTTGCCTAATGTCCATGTTGACAGAACGTACCACTTGGAAATGGTCAGTATTCACACCTAACATTTTTCTGCTTACTAACTTGTCTTGCCTCCATATACGTAAGATGCCTCCTAGATAATTTTAAATCCTCAAAAAGCTTATTTAGTGGATCATGTATATTGGATGAACTCTAGGGATTGGATACCTGTTTATACAGATGCCTTTTTCCATAAGCCACTCTGGAAATTTAGAAAGGACCCAATATATATGTGGCTCTGGGAAAACTTCATTTGTGATTATAGTTTGTAATCTATGCAAACAGTTAAATTCATATTGTCCTTTTTTTCTCCCTTGCTGAAATTTGCTTATTAATACATCTCTGTTAGATTTATTTTTATAGACACACACACACACAAAAAAAAAATCTGAATTCCTTTTAAGTAGTTTTGTTTTGGTTTACTTTTCTTTCTAATAGAGAAGATCTACTATAAAGAATGATCTCCAAAAGTTACTGTTAGCTTCTAGCATCAGCAGAAATTATCGGTCCTAGTTTGGTGCTGAGAAGAGCTTTCTTTGAAGTGTCTTTTATCTCATGTTGGATAGTTGGTCAGTTTTAGAAATATTTGTACTGAAAAGCTAGGATCTGGCCTTTTCTAGTCCAAATAATGTTTGTTTCTGGCCTTTGTTGTGATGTACTGGACCACTTTGTTTCCTTTATGACAAAAGACTTTGGTTTAGCAGTTCTAAAATATCAGTATTTATCTGGTCACTTTTCAATTCATACATCTGAAATATTACTAGACTACAAAGATTTAAAAAAAAACCCCAAACTTTTCATAGATGGAATGTATGTGCATTTGTACTACTAGCATTTATTAACTAAAATTTTCCAAAGCACTGTCTAAGCAAACAAAACTTAAGATCAGCCATCTGTTAATTCCAAACTTCTATAGACATTTTTGTGAGATGAATAGAATTCTCTCTTGCATTTACCACACACAAATAATTTAATAATCCCAAACATATCCCCAGTGATATCTTAATTTTGCTCAGTCATTAAGTTAGATTTACACTCTATATAATTCATTTACTTTTAGTCTATTAATGAGGCCTGTGTTGTAATGCAGCCAGAGGGTTAGGCAGTAGAAACAATATAATTTTTTTGTTATTGCAAATTGGCTACTTTAGATGAACTCCGACACAGGCAATTTATCTTGTTGACATGAAGAATGCAGACTAGCAGATTTGATCTTCGACACTAAATTCAAGAAGAGTTTATTTATTAATTTTTTACAGGAGCAGCATCTACCCTTAAGCCCAAAATCATTATTATTCCCTGCATCAATGTCCCCAGGTAATTAAAAAATTTAAATGTATGCTATTTTGAACTAGAAAAACTCAGCTGAACTTGGAAAGAGCATCTGTTGGTATAGAGATGTAAGTTTTGAAATGATACAGAGATTGGTTTATAGAATGTATTATCCTTGGGTTTACTTTCCACATTGTGTAGGAAAACTTCAGCTTATCAGTCAGTACCTCTAGCACTCCAGTTGGAAACTAAGCTCCACACGGCTGCTGACTCACTTTGCCCATGCTGGGATGGAGGGGAACAACTGGAAGAGTAAAAGTGAGAATACTTGTAGGTTGAGTTAAAGGCAGTTAAATAGGTAAAGCAAAAGCTGTGTGTGCAAGCAAAGCGAAACAAGGAATTAATTCACTACTTGCCCTCAACAGGCAGGTATGTAATGCCATCTCCAGGAAAGCAGGGCTTCACTGCATTTAATGGCTACTTGGGAAGACAAGTGCCATGACTCTGAACATCCCTTCCTTCCTCTTTTTCCCCCAGATTTGTATGCTAAGCAAGATATCATGTGGTATGGGATAACCCTTTGGTCAGCTGGGGTCAGCTGTGTCCTCTCCAAACATCTTGTGCACCCCCAGCCTATTTGCTGATAGGGTGGTGTGAGGAGCAGAAAAAGCCCTGGCCCTGTGTAACTAAGTGCTGCTGAGCAATAATGAAAACATCTCTGTGTTACCAACCTTGTTTCCAGCACACATCCAAAACATAGCCACACGCTAGCTACTACGGAAAAGTGAACTCTGTGCCAGCCAAAACCAGCACAAAGAGTCCTTCACTGCCAACTTCCAGTCTGTTGGAGGCTTCTCATTCAAATCATGTAAGCAAGTTAAGTTGTATTTGTTGTTGATTGTAAGTCATCTAGTTAACATACTTGCGATAAAGAGGAGGAGGAAGGTGCATGCTATCTTTTTAATGTTTCAATGAGTTCTTTTTTTTTTTTTTTTCCTTCCTGCAGAGATTAAAAAGTTTATTGTCATTATGAAATCACAATTCTATTTTTGTATGCTTCAGGAGGTCTTGAATTAATTGTCAGTCAGTGTTTTCTGGATGTTGTAATTTATGAGCCAGGAAACACCCCAAAAAGCACAGTTGCTTTTTTGCTTCAATTATGAATTCTTAATGTTTCCAACTGAGAATCTTCCTCAACAACTCTGTCCATACATCTTATTACAGACTAGCAGAGTAAACTAATCCATTTTTTGTGCCCCTAGTGATATTTATTTTTCTTCTGGCTGGTTTGTTTTCTGAAGTGTTTTTAAACTGAACTGATATTTCTCAAAGCTTTTGAAGTCTGCTTCTTCCCTCTCCTTCATCCTTGCTTCCCACTGATATGATCCAGATTCTGCCCTCAAAATCAAGCCCAAGAAACACCAATGGTGCTTTGGAAAACCACCTCCTGGTAACAAATATCTTCTATCTTGTTTAGCGAATGTAGGCATGGTGACGGGGTAGTGAGAGTGGGGCTTCTTGAAGGGGTCGAGCTCAGGGATCCTGCAAGGACACTGCTAGCCACTTCTCTACCTATGGAAAGAATGATTAATAGCCATGCCATGGTGAAGAAGAAAGAAAAGTCCTGTGGATGAGAGTGGCAGCCGGAGTATTTTAAACCCCGCTTTATGCTCTGGTCTCCATCCCAGACAAAAGTGTCTTGTACGGTTTCAATATGCTGAAATGTTGTCACTTTTCTCTGAGGTGAAGTTCAAGGAAAAAGGAAAGCTGAAGGTATGGGAAACACTGTTTAAGAAAACACAGCTTGAAAAGCAAGATTTATTTATTTATTTATTTATTTTTAAATTGTTTTAACACACTAGGAAGGGAAATGAAAAAAGTCTATCTAAATCCTCAGCTGCTCACCCCATCAGAGCCTGCATAGACGAAACCTTCAGAGGAACAGGTTTGGTTTCAGCACCAAATGTCATGGCTCATTAAACTCGAGGAACAGAGACATCTCTTGCAGGAAATGTTATGACACACATAAGGTAACAACTTGATCTTTCTTGTGCGTGTTCTTGTGAAGTCTGGGATCTTTCAAGGGTATTTGTTGTTGGCCAGGCCATTCTGCTATTGAAGTTAGCTGGAGATTTAACACTGTCTTCAACAGAAGCAGTGAGGCAAGTGATACTTTTTGTGGTGAAACATTTGTTTCTTTGTATTTGAAGGAAAGAAAGGAAATGCATGTATTTAAGTATTAACAAATTTTGTGAGTACTACAGTTACTGCACTTGTAGCACAGTAAGGTGTGGACAAGAGTGGCAATATTCTAGGATGCACTAGCTAAAGATATTTGTACTGCCTCTGAATGTGCTCGTTGATTCCCTTGGTGCAGTGCAGCAGAAGTATGAACTTGCAGAAGATACAGTGCTCCATCCCAGCAAATCCTCATTTATTTCCCATGTGCCAGAATTAATCAATTGGTTGAAATATAACACTGTGCTGTGGTTTGTGAGGAACCGTCCTCAAAACCTGTGTAGATGCTTGTCTGACACTGTAGGGAAAACCTGAATTACTGAAAATCAACTCTTCCAACAACAAAGGGAACATGCTAGGCATGGTTTCATGAGACTTTGCCTCATAACAGAATCACACAGAATCATAAATCATCTAGGTTGGAAAAGACCCATGGGATCATTGTGTCCAACCTTTCACCCTACTCTACAAGTTCACCCCCAACACTACATGTAAGCAATTCTTAAACACATCCAGGGATGGCAACTCAACCACCTCCCTGGGCAGCCTATTTCAATATCCCACCACTCTTGCCATGAAGAATTTTTTCCTAGTGTCCAGTCTAAACCTACCTTGTTTCAGCTTGAGGCCATTCTCTCTGTTTCTATCACTAATTACCTGAGTGAAGAGACCAGCACCAACCTCTCTACAATGTCCTTTCAGGTAGTTGTAGAGAGTGATGAGGTCTCCCCTCAGCCTTC
>JANHFX010020501.1:20432-36950 GCA_027560015.1 Chloroceryle amazona | reverse complement strand
GTGCTGAGTACAGGGGGACAATCACCTCCCTACTCCTGCTGGTCACACCATTTCTAATACAAGCCAGGATGCCATTGTCCTTCTTTGCCACCTGGGCACACTTCTGGCTCATATTCATTCGCTTGTCAATTAGAACCCCCAGGTCTCTTTCTGCGAGACAGCTCTCCACCCACACTGCCCCAAGCTTGAAGAATTGCATGGGGTTGTTGCAGCCCAAGTGCAGGACCTGGCTTGACCTTGTTGAAACTCATCCCATTAACACTGGACCAACAATCCAGTCTATCTAAATCTCTCTGGAGAGCCTTCCTATCATTACACTTCAATGTGAGTCTTCAGTGAGAAACATGGGTGCATACACAGATTTCTAAATACAAATGGTTAGGAATAGTATTTTGCAAGCCACAGGAAAAATTCTCAGCCACTTCCAATAAAAAAGAATGCTTTAATAAAAGATTTGAAGAAATCTTATTCTCCTTCAAATTTTTATCTATTCCATATCTAGAGATTGCTGCTTGCTTTCCCTTTTGAATAATCTCCCCCAATATTTTGATGTTGCCACACTCTAACTATTAAAGATATTAAATGTTTGGAAAAGGATGGAAATGTACTTTGGAGATAATTAAAACTTTTGACTAGCAAGTGCTGCTGGAATTATCTAATACATTTAACCTGGTTGGGAGGCAGCTTGCTGATCAAGTGAACAAGTAAACTCCTGAGAAGTCTGGGTGTGTGAGTTGCTGCCATAATGTAAAGCTTAACACAAAATAGTTGACATAGTGAGAGTAGTATTTGTCTTGTTTTCATGTCAGAGCAGTAACATATTTTTCCATGTTTGATGGGGATAAGTTGTTCTGGTTACAAACTTGAAAGGCATACTGACACAAGTTCAGATTTTTGTTGGCGCTCGTTTTAGTTGGGATACTACAAAACTTAGTAAAACTAATTTCTAGAGACAGAAATGGATTGAAAAATGTTTTCTGAAATCCTCAAAATTATGTGAAAAGGGCTAGAGTGCATTTTGACTTTCAACTCTCAAGCTGATCCTGTTCTTGAACAACGTTATGTTTTTTTGTGTGTGTTAGCCTGCTGCAAGATTTCTCACTTCTCTTGTTGGCAAGTCTGATACACTACCTAGGAAAAATACAGTTGGAAGCCCCTTTCTAGATAAAATCTCAATTGTTAAAAATCGTAATTTCATTAAAGTTCTTGTCATTAATTTTGTCTTTAAAGCTGGACATCTCTTTAAACAGTGAGTGGATTCAGGGTCAAAATGGTGCTATACAAGAACAGGATACTCTTGCAATATTTTGGTCTTCAACATATGGCCTTATTTAAATAATATGCTTAATATTTATTTTCTAAAAAAAAAGTATGAATTACTGGGAATATTTTCACACATTATTAAAGTATTATGAAGACCTGTGTTATCCAAGCAAGGAAATAGACCTCTGATTCTGCTTTCCAGTACTGTGAGCTAATTTCTGTTTTTCAAGCTTTATCTAAAATGACTGCATGAAGAAAGACTTAAAATTTGTTCATTTGTCAGTATCTATTAATTTTTAAAGATCTGAGGGAAAAAAAATGATCTTGAGCATGATTTTATTTACTATCTAAAAGGTTATTTCCCTCCTGATGAAATCCAACTTCATTGAAACTACTGAATCTGCTCAAGAGATAAAATTGACTATTGGAATAAATAAAATTTATAGATCTGTATTTATTTTGGTATTTAAAAAATAATATAAAATTAGGAGAAAACTTTGAGTTTCACTTCAGAAATAGAAATCTGCATACATGCTATAGATGAATGAAATAATGTTTTTTTTGATACTTAAAGCTGTGCATACCTGTAATAGATTGTAAACTATGCTAGTCTGTCAGTCCAGATGCTTTTCAGCCACATTTTAAAGTTTCTGTGTGATGATAGGTCACACTGTAAAATAACAAAAGGAAGTTGTTTTCACTAGAAAATTATAGTGGAAATGTTTCAAATAAAATTAAATATTTATTCTGTGAAATACTGGTGGGTTTTTTTTTGATAACTGTTGTCTCTGTGGACACAATTAGTCTCTGAAAATCTGTTTGCAAAATCAGTTTTAATTCTGTTGCATTCTTATTTGTCAAAACTTCAAACACACGTTATATGAGCTGTTCATGACCAATTACATTCAAATTGATATTTTTTTTTTAAATAATGATTCTTTCTCGTAAGAGACAAAAGAGCTACAATTATGAAGTGCTAAGCTTGAATATAAGTTTAGTATTTACGCTTTAAACATTTATCTGATAGAGTTCAAGTGTAACTGAATGTGAAAACTGGTTTTCCCACCATCTCAAGACTAGTTGTAATTTTGTTAGAATGGTGTAAATCAAAAGTGTAAAAAGTTCATTTTTATTTATTTATTTTTAAACTTCTAGCCAAAGTCTGTAGTTTATGTGAAAACCACCTGGATCAATGGTCTTAAAATGACTGAGATGCTGACAGAGATTTTTTCATTTATCTGGATCAGGGCTCCAACATCTTTTTTGTTTATTCCTTTCTCCCTGTTACTGAACAACATTTTCCTTCATTACTTTCCTAATTTATGCCTCCCTCCCTCTCTCATAACTGCTGAATCCCATTACAGTATCACTTCTTGAAAAATAAAAACATCTGTAAAACTTCTTCCACTTTTTTTCCAAACATATCTAACATGAAGTTTGTCCAATAAATATTTGCAGTTGTGGTAGAAAACCTAACTAGTACTTAATACTTTAGTAGTTGTTTTATATATTGATTTCTGCTTTCATGCTATAAGTAACCCTCACAAAACATTACAAGGAGAAAAATTTCATACCATACTGTAATCTAATAGGTCCTAATCTACAACACTTGTCCAACATAGAGTGAAATGAACAGCAGAACTCCATGTGTTATATTTTCTGTCAGCAATGAAGATACATATGTGTATTTGTATTTCTGTCTATCCATAGTGTATTTCCGATAGTATTTCCGATCTCTGTATTTTTCTTATTTTCTTCTTATTATTATTGCAACATCTGTTTTTCTGATGAATTCTTGTTTCTGTCTGTGCTTCACTTGACTTTTTTTCCGGACCTTGCAACTGAAGGTGTCATGTCTGGGGACAGTTTTCATGCCTTTGCTTGTCTGTGTGTATCATTTTACAGAACAGGATTTCAGGTGTTTTCAGGAATGCTAAGGATGCATAATCTGTGCTCAATACCTCACCTACACTTCAGCATTTCCATGCATAGTCAGTATTTTACAAAAATGGGATTGTTTTTGTTTTGTACCAGTTGTACTTAAACTTTATATCATAAATAAATATTTGAACTTGTCAAAGTTTTGTTCTATTAAAGACTAAAGAAGTAGAAGCTTATTTGTAATAAACACTATCCTAGTGGAAAACATTCAATGTGAAGTAAATTTTGCTTTAAGCTGACCCTTTACCTGAAGACTATGGAGAGGCATGGATATATAAGAGATTTTTAACAGAAGCTGGATAAGCATATTCCTGTAGCAATCCTGCCAAACACTTCTTTCAGGAAAGGCTTGATAACTTGTGTGACTTTTGTTACAAGGGTGCTGTGAGTGGGACTGTGTTCTGGAAACACCTGAAACCAGAAATTGGCTTGTGGACTGACACTTGGGAAGGCTCATCACCTCCTTACAGCCCTCATCCTGCAGGTGTTACCTTGATCCTTGGGGCAGTCATACTGAGATGTCAGGAGCAGGGAAAAATATGAGATGTTACTAATGTAACTAATATTTTGTCCCTATGATATTTCTGTTAAGAAGTACAAGTTATTGATTTTCCTACATGGAGCATGAGTATAAGGTAGAAATTTTGTTGATGAAACTTCTTGTTAATGTTTGCTGTAGTTTCTAAATCCCTCATGTAGATGTAACTGCTTTGGGTTTTTTATATAATAAGTTTGGGTTTTTTTTAGATACCTGGTGGTCATGTCTTTGCATCATGCTGCACAGGGGTGTCCAGCCACTTCAGTTCATCTTCCAGTGAACTGCTCCAGCAATCTTCCAAAGAAGCTGCCAGCTTCTTTGGCTTGAGATTGCCTTAGTTTTTAAGAAGTAAAAAATACAAATATTCTTTTAAAAATCTGATTAGTTATATTAGCCAGTGCAAAAGAAGATTCTTTGTGAGAAGAGGAATGAAGGCAGATTAAAAGAAAGGACGACAATGTCTAGCAGTTGGCACCATCAGAACAAAACAGTGAACCCATCTTTGCAGGAGTAACTTAGACATCATTTGAGGTCTTGTGGCAGGGAGGATTTTGCTGTTGAATACAGTGAAGGGTTTTGTGACAACCACAGAATCATTGAATCATAGATGATTTGATCATGTTAGGGGTTGGAAGGGACCTCTAGAGATCATTGAGTCCGACCCCCCTGACAAAGCAGGATCACCCAGGGCATGCCACAGAGGAATGCATCCAGATGGGTTTTTAAAATCTCCAGAGAAGGAGACTCCACAGCATCTCTGGGCAGCCTGTTCCCTTGCTCTGTCACCCTCGCAGTAAAAAAGTTTCTCCTCATGTTAAGGTGGAACCTTCTATGCTTAAGTTTATACCCATTATTCCTTGTCCTTTTGGGCACTACAGAAAAGAGATTGTCTCCTTCCATTTGACACCTACCCCTCAGATATTTATAGACATTAATAAGATCCACTCTCAGTCTTCTTCTCTCAAGACTACACAGCCCCAGTTCTCTCAGTCTTTCTTCATGGGGGGAGATGCTCAAGTCCCTTAATCATCCTTGGAACTCTCTGTTGGGTTCTTGTCTTTCTTAAACTGAGGAGCCCAAAACTAGATACAGTATTCCCGGTGTGGTCTCACTAGGGCAGAGCAGAGGGGGAGGAGAATCTCCCTACACCTGCTGGACACAGTTTTCTTAATGAAATCCAGGATGCCATTGGCTTTCCGGGGCACAAGGGCACATTGTTGTCCCATGGATAACTTATTATCCACTTGGACTCTAAGGTCTTTCTCTGTGGTGCTGCTTTCCATCAGGATGACCCCTAACCTCTACTGGTGCCTGGTGCTATTCCTCCCCAGATGTAGGACTCTACCCGTGTTCTTATTGAACTTCATGAGGTTAACACTTTAACTTACACTGTGGAAAGCTGCCTTGTCTACCCATTGTCCTTAACTAAGAAGACTTGAGATGAAGAAAATGTGTGAAAAGACAATTCTTGAGAGGATATTCTTTCAGTGTATGTTCTTGTGTGTCTGTATATTGTTTAGGATACGAGAGTCACAAAATAGGATTCTCTCTCTTGAGATAAGGAAGATGCCTGTGAATACTCATGGCTGTTGCAGTCCTGAATTGAAATGCTAAGAGCCTTTGTGTGAAAGGTGGCCCAGTAGACTACAATGATAAATCTGGGAGAACAGAAGGGTCAAAATCATGTGACTGGGCAACCAGGCAAAAAAAATAACCTTGGATCACCTCCCCACAGTCAAGCATGTTTGCAGGACTGGGAGATATGTTATGGGATGGGAGTTTTGCCCTCTATGGACAAAGAGCTTCATGCAAACCAGTATATTGTGTTGTCTTCCTTTTAGAAACAAAATCCTTTTTTTTTTTTTTTTTCCGCTTATGTTGGAGTTTTCTTTACTCCAGCATTGACTGGGGAAGTGCTACCCCCACATTACACTGTTGGTGGTGTAATTTACACACTAGGAAACATCCCATTTTCTGTGGCGGTGGCTTTAACCACTGTTACTTACATAATTTAATAAGGACCCCTCAAAGCTGACTCTAATACTTGTTCCTTCCAGCCAGTGCTTGGCAGAAGGCCTACATTTACAGTACTGTTTATTTGTGATATTCAAATGAAAACCTAATCCCTTTTCATTCATGTCGTTAGCATTTAAATTCTTGTCCTTTGCAATCTGCAGTGTCAATAGCGTTCAACAGCTAATTGTGGGTCATGTTTTAAAAGTATATCTTTTAAATGTCTTTGTGAACCATTGATTTCAATAGAAGAGCATAATATGCATTATCATAATGTCACCCCATACTGGCTAATGTATTTAGTTTTAATTTTTTTGGATTGAGGCTGTAACACTGAAGAAAAATTTTCATTATGCTGCTCGCAGACATGTCTAGGTAGTTTTTATGAGTTGATAAGGTATATGAATAGGATTTTTTTTTTTCCCCTTTAGTGTTCATAATTTGTTTATATCATTAGTGAATTTCCACTGACATTACTCAGACACCTTACTTGGATAAGGCTGTTCCTGGAGCTCCTCATGGCATCTTTTTCTGAAAAAAGCAAATTGCTTTTTCTTATCTGCAGTTTCAAAGAAATCTTGTATCTCTCTGTTTCCAGGACCCTGATCTCATATAAGCCATGAGGGTAGTGCACTGTTAACCTTCCGCCATTTAAAAAATGGAGACTTTTTTCTCTTCTTTTGTCTTGTTTGAGTCATGATAACAAAATATTCCATCTCACAACTGAGAGGCTATATGTTTTTCATACATCTTCTGTGAAACTTGTTCATCTGTCCTTGTTTACGCTATTGTCTATTAATAATTACAAAAAAAGACAAGGGAAAGTTTGAGAGAGGTTTCTTTATAAGCTTGTGTTCATATCAATCCCTTCAACATGGATTTGAATCTCTGGTAATACTATGGAACTTCCATGAGCTTTGTGATATGGCTGGTATGATGTGACAAAGACATTTAGGTCTCATTTCTGATAGATTAAGAAAAGTGCTATTTATGTTACTTCCATCCACATGTAACTCAGACTAATGGTTATCTATTGTACATCAGCTTGCTGATACCATTGAACTGCTGGGGAAGCCACTTGGATAAGTTACTTTAATACTGTCAGGTAGCTTATTTTGATAATCAGTCAAAAGTAACTTAAAAAAGAGAAACAAAAGCTAAACCAGAAATGTGTTGTTTTTTTGTTTTGTTTTGTTTTTGTTTTTGTTTGTTTGCATTTGTTGGGGTTGGTTGTATTTTATTTTTTTCTTTTTTTTAAATTGTAGAAGACAAATTATGATGAATTTATAGAAACATAGAATCATTAGGGTTGGAAAGACCTCTAGCATCATTGAGTCCAACCTTCATCCTAACATCTAGGATGTGTGGGTATGGGAATACAGTGAAAGTTTAGTCTGAAGTTTAAAGGGAAGGCTTTCATAGCTCAACATGCTGGGAATTTGGAGAACTGTCACACATGCCTGGAGAAAAAAATGCTTTAGAAGATTGATATGAGAAATAGGAGGAGATTACAGGCTTAATTTTCTTCATGACAGCAATTTACCTTTTTAAAACTGCTTCGGATAATATCTGTTGTACACAACAATCCTTTATATGCTCTGGTACATAGCACTGCAAAGTAGAATTGTATTGGTTTGGTGCCAGCTGAGTTTAGATGTGGGTATATGATGTACTTTGAGATGGATGTAAGTGAACATTTGTCTCTTTACAGACTTAGTGAGAGATCATCTATTCAGTTTACAAGGTTTCAGTACTCTTAGTACTCTTGCTTCTTCTAATGGCTGAGTCTTTTCCAGTTTGGCCTGGTCAATTAATCCAGTTCAAGCATTCTAGGGTAAATGATGGCTAAGTGGACTGCTGGACAATCACACAGAAACTGTGAAGTATTGGGATGATTTCAGCATTGTTTAACTTTGTACAAAGCATGCTCATGAAGGTTTGAAAGAAGATTAATCTAAGGTAAATCTAATAATGGTTGAGGACAAAGAGCATTATATACATCTCCTTTATCTGCTGGAAGGATGGTTTTAATAACCAAAGATATCTAAATGTGAAATAAATCAGATTTTAGTTTACCTTAGGCAAAAGTGACCTTTTTTTCTTAATATTCTTCAGTGATGTAAAAAACCCCAAACTAACAATAACTCAAAATAGACACCAAAAGAAACAGTTGTGTAAGTATTTTGGTATCTAGTCTTTTGGCATGTACCTACATGAATTCCTATGCAGCTTAATCCCCTTAATCTATTAACTTCTTCTGCTTGTGTTATTTGCAGTTCACAAACACATCCTCTTTGGTGTTTAAAGTTGGGCAGAAAAGTAGAACAGCATGTACTTATTCATCAATTAAATCCTTTTCCCAGAGGCAGAGGTCACTTTCAGCTCGCAAAGAGTTCTCTGAATAGCATGTAACTGTTCAATTAAAAATCAGATATTATAAGTGCCTTTCAAACCAATGGACTTTCTTGCTTAACTATAGACATTCAAGTTTTATAGTATCACTCCTAAAAAATCTGGATTTCTTGTTTGCCAAAGGTGTGGGTTTAAGCCAGTTTGCACATGTTTTGAATGAAAAAACCCCACCCCAGAACAGTGATATCCTGCCCCCCGCCCCCGCCCAATCCAGTGTGTTTGATAGATATTTGGGAATAGAATTGATGAATGAGCTGGCTGCTATACATTTATGAAGGACACTGTTCCCATTTTCCTTAGCGCTGTCTGTATATTCTCTAATTAGAACAGAGATGAGAATCCAAATTCCTGCATCTTAGAAGACTGTCCTAAATACTGAATCATGCAATATTTTCATGGTATATCTCTTGCTGTCCTTCTTAAATGTTTCGCATTACATAAAATATTCATTGTAATGGAGGGAAATGCATTTGTCTGCTTGTACCCATTTCCTGTTTCATTGATAAGGAGGTTGAGGTTTTCCCACTAGTGCAGAGATGCTCATGCAAACTCCAGCAGAGATGACATGCAAGATAGCTGGGTATTTGGGACATTTTCCCATCTTACAGACACTTAAAACCAAATCTTTTTAACACCAGACACACGTCATATATTGGTTCTGTTACAGTTTTGTGATTGGAAAAGAAATCTTTTTGCCTGTTTTTTTCAAGTCTTTGTTTCCTTTGTCTTAATTTAAAATTATGTCTTTTTAATCTTAAAGCTTCCTTTTCTGCCATAAAAGAAGAGGAAAAAGAAACTGTATTAAGCCTCAAACAATTTTTTTTCCAATTTAGCTGCAGACTTGAGGAATAGTTTGTTGATTTTTTTTTTTGTAACATTACTGTTTCTCAGTTATTCAGTTACCTCATAAAACAAAAAGTGTGATGGTTGTAAAAATAAATTTGCAATTGTTACAGATGGTAAATGAAGGACTGTCATTGCAGGTAGTGGTTGCAGCATGCTAGAATTGCTAGTAATCTGTGAATGTACTCTAAGTGTGACATCCCCAAGGCAATCAAGCATAACATTTTTGGCTCAGTAAGCTCAGAGTAACCTAACTTGGATTAAAAGACAGCTACATTTTTAAATAATTTACTTCAACATGTATTGCGGTACTCATCATGGATTGGTAGCTGGCAAACAGCACTTCAGAATATATTTTCAAACTGAAGGATATCTTTTTTAATTGCGAAAAAGTATCAGCTGCTTGAACAGAGTTGGATGGTCACGCATTCACTAAAATATATGTTTGGAGTTCTTGTCTCTCCTTAACTCAGTGAGCATGGCATAATGTGCAAATAGAAAGGCACATTTTGCTTTCACAAAGAGTGGTCAGGGAAGGACATGAATGTGTCTGTAAAATGATACGTTGTTTATGATATTCTATGGCCCCTTCCTTCAATAGTCTGCTTATTCAGCCAAGTAATATTCATTTTCTTTTAATCTTGTCTATGAATGAGTGAAAGTAAAATGGCATTATTTGAAACCAACTTAAATAAAATCCCACTTTTATGTGGATCACATATCCTTTCTCATTTTTTTTAAAGCTTCAAGTTAGGTAAACTTTCATCCTGGCTTGTTTTAGGAAAACTAGAGGTCTTGATATCAGTCAATTTCAATAGTTTAATTTCTACATTGACTAGAGCATATCAGAGATGGGGAACAGATAGGACAAATTTACTGACTAATCCAATTTTCCAATATATGTAACATGGAATGCATGATTTCAAGTTCAGAATTGTAGGTAATATTTCTCACGATTTTCAAGCAGAGAAGATGAGGGAGAATCGACAGAGAGAAATATAGATATTATAATATTAATCCTTTTTTTCTTCAGAGAAGGCTGTTGCAGAAAATATTTTTTTTTTTTGTAAGAATGATGACTTTTATTACCAAAAAAAGAGAGTACATCATGTAACTAATATGGAAGTTATTTTTTGAAAAAATAAATAAAAAGATTGTTAAAAAAATCTCCAGCCATTATCACTTCAGTTATTGCCATCAAAATATAATTTACAGATCTTCTGGAAGATGTTTACCAAGAGGCTGTTGTGAGACAAAGCTAGGCCAGAAGATGTTTTGCTCATCATGCGGTTAGTGTAATTAGTTTAAGAATAACCTTTCCTTTGTGTACCTGAAACAGTGCTATTGGGTAATAGGCCCAGCTAAATAGGCACACCACCAGCCAATTAGAGCTGGATGGGTCAGCAAGGCAAGGCATTTTGTTTTGTAAAGTAGCTTATTTTAACATGCTAATAAGTATGTTAAAGATGGTTACGATGCACCGTTGTAGAGTTAAAAAAAGAAGTATTTTTTTTCATGTATTTGTTAATGATGCTATACAAAAAGCTACAGTGAATTTTTATCCCATAATAGTTTATCTTTCTATTCTGTGGTAAAGATTTTTTTTACTACTTTCTGTGTAGTTGTAGAAGGAAAGTTGTTAAAAGGAAATGCTGTGAAACAAGCCAAATTATCTGAATGAAAACGTTTGTGTTCTGACATTTCTGTTCCTTTATGCTTCATTTTATATGTCACTGTGCAAGATTCTTTTTTTTTCCTGTCTTAAGAGAGTGCCACTAGATGGAGCAAGTGTTGTTTAAAAAAAGAAAAAAAAAAAAAAAGAAAAAAAAAAAAAAAAAAAAAGAAAAACCTAAATCAAGAATAACAAAGGTCTCTGTTAAATCCTGAGAAACCTAAATGCACACATCATTTAGCGATGCAACATCTTTGTTATTAAAAGTTACATGCTCAACTATGGAAGCTTAATGTAGTTGAAAGCTGTCTAATAAAGAAAGTTCTTTTCACTTTTTGGCACATATCATACTACTTAAAGGAACTCTAATATAAGGGGCTGGTGGAGAAAAAGGACAACTGATAAAACAATTATTTAAAATCCCTTGTAGAATCCATTGCATATCTAAGATAATTGTGATGCTATCATTAAGTATTTTTATATAATGGGAAGCAGAATGGGATTATTAGAACGTTTCTCACTGTATTGAGTAAATAGTTTATTAATTGCTTAATCTTGGGCACAGAAATTAAGGCTGGCCTTGGAGCGTGTGACTTGCTTGCAGGGTATAGGAATGGTGGATTCCAGGATGATGTGGTGCTTTGTACTATCTCACAGATGTGCTCCAGAGATGCATCCCCTCTCTACCTGGTGAATGTCAATAAAGGCTCAGGAGGTGAATATTACAGTTTTTGTCAGTCAGAGGTGAGATTAATTTGGTAGGGTCTGTGTTGGTATATTTGAAGTTCTCAAATAGCATCTGATCTCACAATGATTTAGCAAGGCCCATACTATTTTTTTTCCATCTCTCTCAAACGGATTTGTTTTAGTGGGTTATATTTAATGTATTATGGAGGATTGTAGTGTTTCTTAGGATGGTTGTCTTTTGTTGTAATTAGAAGTTGGGGAAAAAAAAATCCACAAAGATGCTCTAGATTAGATAGCAGTTTACTGATAGAACTGTGCAATCATGTGGAAGACATTCCAGTATTTAAAAGATAACATATTTTGCATTCTTGTTCTTATTTAAGTTATAGTTTCAGGGACTTAAATTAAAACAGGGGTTTGCAGATCTTTTGCCTTAATTAAACTTCAGCAGTTTGACTGGTATCTCCCAATCATCCAATGGACAGTTTCTTCCTATGCCTGTCTGTCATGTCTGACCTATTGCACCACACTGATTTAGTCTGGCTTGTCCTGATTTGCAGCAGTGTTTGCTTAGTTTTACAGTAATACTAAAACTTTCTAAATGTGCTCTCAGAAATTCCCGCTCTTCCTCTTTCAGTACAGCTGAGCTGGTTAGGGGACAACTTCATTTTCAGTGAAGTACACATATGCTCTTTAAAAAGCATGTGAAATGTAGAAACATGCTGGAAATACAGAAAATACAGAAATAAACCAGGCAGTGTCAATGCAAGCCTGGCCATGCAGGTCAGCTGATATGTAGGAACATTGACTCAGAGAAACTTTCTTCAGGGACAAGGTTTTTTAGACTAAACCATGGTCTTTCTGCTCAGGTGGTCAGTAAGGACACCAGTTAGTGTCAGTTGTGATGGAAATTTTTTGAGATCTTGCCCATTAGGAAAATACTGTAATGTCTTCACCTAGTCATGCATAAAAATAATTTTATACCATCTGTTTTGGCATGTTGAGTTTGTTTAAGGAGAAGCAATAGAGGTTTGGAGACTACTGTATGAGGCATCAAAGGTTTGTTGGTACATAAACTCTCTATTTTATTAAAAGAAGAAATTAATGATCTGCCATCTCAAACTTTCACTACTCTCTCCACACAGATCAATTTTTGTTTAAGTCAATTTTTCTGTGATGAACACTAGTTTCTTGAAGAACCAAATGTAGGAAGACATAATGAAAATAATAGAACTATTAAAGACTGAGGATTCCTTTTATACACTGTAAATAATAGAAGAAAACTCTCAAATTGTGAGGTATCTGCCTCTGTTTCTAAAACATCATGAATAACAATAGAAACAATACAGTTAGAACCAATTTTAGAATGAGAATATTTGTTCTCAGGGTGGATAAATAAATTATAAACTTGTAGCCAGAAGTTAAATGCAGGTTAATGAAAGAATAAGAAGGCATATAAAGGAACAGATCGAAGATTGGATTCGCTGAGCTGACATTGGCCCAGTTACTACTTTTTCTAAAGCTTTTAGGGAGGATATATATGCACTGGGTACATATGAGTTAAGTATTAGCTGTTGTAACTCTACTGCATGGTTTTGGGGCTTTAGTAGGAAGAATTTGTTTTCCTCAGTCTATTTTACTGCGTCATCGTCATGGTACAATCTAACCTGCTCATGGGATGCTATAAAAACTTCCCCAGAAAAGGGTATACCACGTCAGGATTAAATCCTTGTACTGTGTTGATGGAAGAGGAGGGGCCCTTTTAGGCTGAGTTTCAAATCAAGCAAATAGAACATTTAGCAGTTGCACTAGAACAAATCATGTTCTTCTGTGATTTGTATCATCTTAAAAAACTTATCTGTTTTCCTTTCCCATCCACACAATAAAGTCTCTCAGAGACTAACAGTGGGATTTCTTTTCCTGTAACTTGTGATGTAAACTCATGTTTAATGATGGTTTTGTCACCAATTTATTTTCTAAAACGTCCTGGTGTGCTGGAGCTTCAGTGACTTGGTTTTTTGTCCAGAGAAGTTTGAAGACATGGTACAGAGTTGTGTAAGAACTTAAGTGAGTGTTGCTTCCTGACAGAAATATGTGCATGATGATTTTTGTTTTCCCCATCTGCAAGAGATTAGCTGCTTTTATGTTGCTTCTAATTTTCTCTTGCAATTGTTGATAATACAGAGAGGTCTACAGATGAGAGATATTTCTGAGCACATCAGCACTCCATTACAGATTGGAAAGGAGAGGATGCTATAAAGGTATATAAGGTTTTTTTTTCTTTATTACCAGGATAGGGTAGTAGATGAAATACCAAATTCCATCCCTTTGCTACACTTATCACTTGGATGTAGGTCTGACAATGATGATTCACATATTTGTCACCTTCTGATTGGATGATTGCAATGCATTCTATCTACTTGTAGTTGACCTGGAAGGCAAATCCAAAATAGGTGGTTTAAAATGCAAGTCTTCCTTTTTAGAAGGACAGAGATATGAGTCCATACTTAAGATGTTCTGGTCATATGTCCACTGTCATATGAATTATAGATCCACTGAAATTTGAATCATCACAACTGGAGTCTTTATGAGAAATTACTTATTCTTGAAAGGGCGATAGGATATTTGTGTTCTGATTCTTCAGCAAATGAATTTAAATGCAAATAGTATGGTGTGGAATAGCTAAAGTGTGCACACTGATTGTTAACTAGCCAGGTAACTAATGGCCTGTGTATGCTTTGACTTCTTGGAAAATGCTGGGTAGCTCAGCTGCAGGAATTTTGCTTTCATTGCCTGTGTTGCTCTTTCTATGCCATCTGGGAGTGCATTTTTTTGAAAATGGCAAGTAGACAAGGGTTAGTGGAAAGAGAATAAATTTGGTCTGCTCTAAGGGACTACTTGTACTCTGTTTTGGAACAGGATTATGATCACTGGTCAGAACAAAAAATGATTACGATCAGGTTATTTTCAAAGAGATTCCTTCTTGATACCAGAGAAATTCTCAGGTCACAGAAATACAAAATAATCTTGAAGACAATATATGAAATCTAATAGTTCTTAATCCCCTTTTCTCATTCAGAAACCCAGAAAGTTTATGAAAAGACTACAGTATTAGACAATTTTTCTACAATGGCCCAGTAACTGTGATTTGATAACAAATTCCTTTATCAGCACTGAACGAAGAGGTGGACGTGGAGGGATCTTCTGTCCACTTGTATCAGAATTGTGATGTTGGGTTGGTGTGTACAGTTATTGTAGATCCTATTCATAGCTTTTAGGAATTGAGGAGTTAAACAAACCTTAGATCTAGCTTAATTTCTGTTGTCAGGTAAATCTTCCTTCACATATTTGCAAAGATATAAAACAAGTTGAGCAAAATAGTGCCTAGTTTTGAGTTCACTTCAGAAAATCCTGCTGGAATATTACTAGCTGTATTCATGAAACTAAATGCATTCTTGCACTGCTGTTAAGTAAGGTGAGTACTGAAACTCTTACCCCCTAAAGCAAATCAAGTGAAGAGTAGTTGAAAATAATATGACTGCAAGCCATGTATTTTAAAGCACTTAATAAACCCCAAAATATCTTTTGTTCCAGAAGATATGTCACCAGGTGTGACTCAAGGCACAGTCTTGTTACTTTTGTTTCTGAGGAAGGAAAAACTGTTACATAAATAGCCATGGTAAAGCAATGTGCAACCTCACTGCATTGGAAGCAAGGCTTACAGTTAGCTTTATCACTGAACTTTTGAGCATAACTGCTGGTACAGTAATCTCTCCTTTTTGTAAGAGAGAATCTTAAACCAACTTCGAGTATAATGACATGTCGCATCTTCTCATTTATCATCATACGTTTTGCTTTGTTATCAATACTTCATACCATTTTATGCATATCACCTCATCTAGAGGCATTTTCTCTGGTAAGCATTTCCAGCTTCAGTAACCTCCTTGATGGTCTAGTAATAGTTTTGATTATCTGCTTCAACTTACATTGTTTGTCTCCTTGTTGCCCTTCTATACAGTCTAAATATATGTATGGAAAATTTTCCATGGCATCCTTGCCTTCTTTTCCTCTAAGGATGTTAAATGTATTTTTATTTTTGTAGAACTTCCTTTCTGTTCTCTCTTTTCATACTCCAATAATAAAGTTTTGTGATCTTGCCTTCCTGTCTACTCATTGACCTCTCATTCTGCTTTTAAGTGCCTGTACTTTAACAATCCTTTCCTTTTCCTCACCCTTTGCCCCATGGAAACTTTTCTACTTCCCTTGACAATAGTTACGTGCTTTAAGTCACTTGATGGCTCTCTTATCAACTAAAGAGATCACTGATCTCTACAACCTATTTTCTCCATGAGCTTGTTGTCTGGATGAACATAAACACTAGAAAATCAAGCTGTTCTCTTAGTATTAGTATATGTACTTCACCTCTGCATAGTTCCTTGACATGTCTTTTATTGTTGCAAATGGAAAATTCTGTGTCTAAAGAATAATAATAATAAAAAAAAACTTGTTTAAGTGCACTATGGTCTGACCAAAAAGTCATTTGAATCCAGATTTTTTCCATTAACTTCAGTGTGCTTTGGATCAGATCCCAGACAAACTTTTTTTTTTCCTTTTTTTTTTCCTTTTAATACTGAGTACTCAATTATCCCTCTCCTAATGCTGAGCTGTGCTGTCAAGAGGAAGGATTTACACTGCTGGAGCCCCGATTCCTGGCAACCATGTATCTTTCAAAAGCAATGTTCTTCCATGGGGGAATGATGGAAAGATTCCCTCTGCTACACCTCTTTAATTACAAGAGCAAGCATCCTCCCATTGCAGTCTTTCCAGCATCTAGGAAAGTGCTGTAGCTGCCTTTGATACAGTCAGCATTGTCAGTAATCATGAAAATCTTCCTTTCTGCCTTCCACCTCCCATGCAGCTGTTACTTGTTATTGTAATGCACTCTTTTAATTGAGGGTGCTCAGGACAATAAGGATTCCCATATGGCACTTGCAGTGGTCCTGAAACTAGAAAGTGCCTTCTTTGTTATTTCTCTTCAGTAAAATATTTTTGATTAAGGAGTGCTGGGTGCTGCTTATTCATTGACTCTTTTTGAAGATGTATAGGCTGACTCTATAGACATAAACACACATATATAAAAAGTTATATA
>JANHFX010020501.1:0-20230 GCA_027560015.1 Chloroceryle amazona | reverse complement strand
TATATAAAAAGTTATATATATATATGCAAGTATATATAATTACAAGTTCTTGACATTTTCTTTTTAACTTTATAGAAATATAGAGTTTCAAAAAGAGCAATTTGCTTTTGTGCCTGACAAAGTCGCCCTGCCTTTTATGTGTTTTAGTCATCCTTAAGCACTGACCCCTCAAATCCTGTTTTGACAACTGGCAAAATCATGTAATAAAAACAGGCTATTGCCAGTAGCAAGGCTGTTAATATCCAAGTTTCAGATTCAAGTCCAAACTGGGAACTAAGCACAATAAATATGATAGGAATCATTCCCCAAGTCTATCCCTTTCTTGGTCACCTGAGCAGGTGATTTCTGATAGTTTTCATCTGGGTAATGGAATGATTTCTACCTTACCCTCCCTCCCCTCAGCCTATTTGGGATTCCTCACTTCATGGAAAATGCTTTAATATTTGTGTAACTGCCTTCAGATTTTAGTCTGGAAAAATAATTAGCATTTTAATTTTAGGAAATATGAGAAAAACAGGTTGCCTAAGCACAGTATAATGAAGGTGTTCCATGTAAGAGATGCAGGAAGCAATGTAGTAAGTGTTCAAGAAGTCTGGGAAATGTTTTCCTGGAAATGATGGTGGCATTGTATCTGTAGCATTACACTGCCTCTGGGAATGGTGCCAGCATCTCCCCTTGGATGTGTATAGGCTACACTGCTTATAGTATCCATGTTTGGTGAAGGGTCCTCAGCCCACAGCCGGTGCCCACAGGGTGCTTTGGAGAGTGGCCTTTGTGCAGACACCTAAAAGGTGGTGTAAGGTCATCTCTGCTTTTACTGCACAGCCTGTCCAAGACAACTCACTGAATATACCTTTCAATGGCACAAGTACATTCTGGGATTAATGTGTTGTGTAAAAGTCAGAGAAGTGTTTTTAGTCAGATGGTGAATCTGAACTACAACAGCAGCTGCATGTACAGAGGAAGAAAAACCCGTTTTCAAACAAAACCATAAATGAAGCTACTCTGATGGTGTGGGTTTGTCCAAATGCTTCAGTGTCAGGCAGCAGAGGTGTAAAGAGATTTTGATGTTTTCTGCAAGTGAATTTCAGGCACTAAAAAAGCACCGTGTTGCTTTAGCTTGGCAGTGCTAGCGTTCTCTTCAGGATCACAAAATGGCTTACTCAGGTAGTACAGGCTGGTAATAAAGACCCTATCTTGAATACTTTCCCGAGGAGAGACATTAAAAAGAGCTACTGGCTTCATTACTTTCTTGGTGGTTTCATTATTGGTTGCACTCAGAACAACATATTAGCAGTATATGAAGTAGTAGAAGATATTAGTGGGAACAAGAAAAAAAATCTAAAAAATTTTCCACCCTTCTAATCTTTGACTCAATCCATATTTGAATCCACCCAGGCAAAATTCAGAACAGCTTGACACTGCTGATACAGCACAAAGAGCGGTCCCTAAGGACCTGTAAGCACAATGCCAGTTGCATCTGGGGAAGCAGTCTAATGTGAGGAGTAGAAGCCACATATACCAGATGGAAATTACTTCGGAGCTACTTTATGCTGGAGATATACCAGGCATATACTAGTCCTCATGCAGCATTACTGTTCTTTTTTTTTTTTTTTTTTTTTTTTTTTTTTACTTGTCCCTTGAGCAACTGAAGGAAGTGGAGCAAGGTGTCAGGAACTAGCTCAGTGGTCAATTTCCAGTGCAGAATTCAACTGGGGAACTACAGACAAGAGGTAAACCTAAAAAGCATTCATTATGCTTCTTCATTCATGATTGTAAATTCACAATAAAGATTCCACAGAGGCTTTCTGTCATAGATGGTGATTTATCACTCAACAATATTCAAAAAGTTATAATTAAAGGATCTCTTAGAGAGCTGCACAATAATAAAAGTTATCCTTCTGAATGTTCTTTGTGATAAAGTGTATTTGGCACTTTATACATTTCATAACCTTAATTGCCATTTAACTCATGCTACTGATCATCTCTGTTACAGACATTATTAGTTGCCCAAAACCACAATTCCTAATGCTCTGTTTTACTAAACAAGCCATCTGACATTTAGAAGGAGGACTTTGGCAGTGCAAAGAGGATGAGAATTCCTCAGTAACTGTGAGTGGAAAATAAAAAGTAATTGTCAGCTTCCAGATAACTAGTTGATAAAAAATTTGAGACCACTGACTGATTGTGTGACTGTATTACCAAGGGAGGAGCAGTGCATGTACTACAGAGAGAAAGGAAAAAACACTATTCCCCATTTTATGACCCACACAAAGTGGATCAGGGCTGGTGGGCACAGCAGCTGCTTTCACACATTTTCTGTAGAAAGAAGAGAGTATGGAGACCTTTAACTTCCCCTATCAATTTGTCCATCAACAACTGTAGTTGGCTGGAATATTTGTGAACAAATAAAGTCTGGGTACATCTCTAGAGCAGAGGACTGTACCTGTGAGTTCATTAGGTATAGCATGTCCACACTCACCTGAAATATATGCACTGCCTTTTTATATTTCCTTTATAAGTATATTCACTCTTTACTGTTGAAATCTTGTGGATGTGGCATCTCATGCAAAATGTAAAACAACAGACTCCTGTGGTCTGGAACAACATGTAGTTTAAGATGTTTATGGCAGAGGTGTATACAAAGGTATCAGTGGTTCTGGCAGCGCTGCTCATTCTAGGATAGTCTAACCTGCTGAGGAGCACCTCTGTGACATGGTGGGCACTGTCTGAATTAATCCTCTAAGGGTTTAATGAAGAGGAAGACACACAAGGTGGGTTAGAGAAGGATAGGGTCCTTGTTTTATGGAGGATCGTAATTTTCCTGCTTGTTGTCTTTTGGAGATTGATTTTGTTTAGTTATACTGACTTCAAAAATGAGCCAAATTTCAGCAGGTTATTCTGAAGTGGATGTGGTATATGCAGTGGATGTGCAGAATATATCTGTGTAAAAACAGACCTACCAATTAATTTATGATTGACTTAGTCAAACAATCTGATTGTGAAACAAAGAAAACAACCAACCTGTATTCCAAAAATAATTAATGCTAAATTCTTCTAAAGTAAGTGAGGTGGATTGAGAACTTGTTGAGTGACAAGGCTCAGAGAGTCATGATCAATGGTTCAGAGTCCACCTGGAGGCCTGTAGCCAGCAGTGTTTCCCAAGGGCCAGTACTTGGACAGTCTTATTTAACATATTCAGTGACCTAGGTGAGGGAACAGACTGTATCCTCATCAGGTTTGCTGCTGATACAAAACTGCGAGGAGTGGCTGACATCACAGGTCTGTGCTGTCATGCAGTGTGACTTGGACAGGCTGGAGTGTTTGGCAGAGCAGAAAGTAATGGGGTTCAACAAGGGCAAATGTAGGTAGGGTCCTGCACTGAGGAGGAGCAATGCCATGTATCAAGACAGGTTACGGTTAGATGTGCTAGAAAGCAGCTCCAAGGAGAAGGATTTTAGAATCCTGGTAGACTGTAAGTTAACCATAAGCCAGCAATGTGCCCTTGTGGCAAAGAAGGCAAATGGTACCCTGGCATTCATTAAGAAAAATGTGGCTGGTAGGTTAAGGGAGGAAATCTCACCCCTCTACTCTGCCCTAGTAAGGCCACATTTGGAATACTGTGTCCAGTTCTGGTCTCCCCAGTTCATGAGAGACAGGGAACTACTGGAGAGAGTCCAGTGGAGGGCAACAAATGTGACTGGGGACTGGAGCATCTCTCTTGTGAGGAAAGTTTGAGAGAACTGGGACTATTCTGCTTGGAGAAGAGATGACTGAGAGGAGATCTTAACAATGTCTATAAATATCTAAAGGTTGGGTGCAAGGTGAATGGAGCCAGACTCTTTTCAGTGGTGCCCAGTGATGGGACAATAGGCAATGGGCATAATCTGGAACACAGGATGTTTCATCTAAATATGAGGAAAAACTTCTTTCCTGTGAGAGTGATGGACCCCTGGAACAGGTTGCCAAAGGAGGTTGTGAAGTCCTCTTCTCTGGAGATTTTCAAAACCAGCCTGGATGTGATTCTGTGTAATATGCTCTAGGCCAGCCTGCTTTGATGGGGGGTTTGACCTAGATCATCTCTAGAGTTCCCTTCCAAATGCAATGATTCTGTGATTCTACAAGAGATTGCATTGTTTTGTCGGCTCGATCTTCATTCCTGCTCACATCTCCTTTTCTCTTCTCCTCATCCCAGACAGTTCTAGCAGCTTCATTTATATTTGCCTCTGGAGGTATCGCTGCTGCTTTACTGAATCCAAATGAGTAGCTGATTCAGGCAGACATCATTGCATACATCTGAACTTTCAATAAAAGCAAACAAGAAAAACAAACAAACAAAACCAATGTTCAATGTTTTGTCAATATGTTTCTCAGGTAAGTGTAATAGGCAGGAACTAGTGCAATTCCTTGATATCTCTCTTTTCCCTGTCACTATATATATATATATTTTCTTTTTTTTCCTCAGGGAAATCTTTAAGCATGTTTTCTGGGATTGTTTTCCCAGTTTGAGAGAAGGAAGAAATATATTTGAAGCTGTCAGTTAAATGCTTTAATGTATTAGTATAACTGCAAGCAGATAGAGGTCAGAGGCTGGTAGGTGCACAACACCAAGACTTTGATACTCATTTCCCCTTTTGTGAGTGTGTGCAGCCCCAAAGAAAGGAATATCTTCTTTTCCACAGCCTAGGAAAAGGCATTTTTTCTCATTATTCTGCAAGACCTGGGTTTGATAAAGCTCTTGTTCCCTTTATTTAAAGTCTGCTAAAGTGAGACAATGAGTATTATAACCTTAATATTATATTGGTCAAGACCTGAGGCTAATGGTTAACCTAAATATATAGTTTCAGCTAAAAGATTTTGCAGTCCTACTGTCTATCTTTCTTTAGACATTTTCTTTATTGAAACGTGTATGATCATCACTATTTTTTTTGTCCTGATTTAAAATGAATATTGATTTTTTCATATAAAAGGAAATAGTTTAAGTAGTGAGAACCAAACTTGACCAATGTTGGGTCATAGAACTTGCATAGGGAAGTTCTGCTGATTCCAAATAATATATCCATTTCATATGTTTTAATTCTAAATACACATCACTGAGGAACATAAAACAATAGAAGGCTACCTTTTCTAAATCTACAGGAAAAGTTTTGTATTTCCTTGTGACCTAATCTGAATGATTGATAAAAGAAAAAATGTTATCAAACTCCATTTTCGTACACAGAAAATGATAGTTCAAAATCATACTGATAAAACTGCTCTATGGCTCAAGTGTATACTTTGCAGGTTAAATGAGTAGTTGTATTTAACATGTAGTTTAAATGTGAAGAATCTCGTTTTGTTCCCCTAGTCAAGGTCATCACATTCACTATTTCCAGTCTGGGTAAATACAGTCACATCTATTTTTCAGGTGTAAAAAAAAAAAAAAGAACCCATTTCTCCCCAGATTAGTCTACTATTTGTTTTGTTTTAAAATTATTACATATGAGTTTTGCTGCATGTATAAAACCTAAAAATGTAGTCTTTAGTATATCTTATTTTAGTGTTGAAATATTGATTATTGATAAGGCTCCAGAGATGTGCTGTTGGTATAAGGTGATAACTGAATTTGAAATTCCTTTTGGGAAAGATTACATTAGTATCAGATTTCTTTAAAACATAAAGAAGACCAAAAAAAATGTATGGAATAAAATAGAATTTAGAAATACATGTAAACTTTTGAGGTGGAAAAAAAAAAGGAAGATTAATGGTAGACAATAAAACTGGAAACCAGTCTCTGGTTGAGTCTTTGAGTGGAAGCCAGGCATTTATAAAACTGCTTGAAATGTTCACAGTGATTTTGTTGTGATTAGTTTTATATCTTAATTTCTTCTCCTCTTAGGGCATTCTGTACATTTATACACATTTTTACTTCATGCACTTAGAATTTGAAGAGATAAATACACTTTATGCAATCTCATCATTATTTTTGTTTCCTAAATAAAGAGGAAGAAAAGAAAAATAAATTTCCAAGTGAAACATTTTTTCATTGCTATTATTTATTTATTTATTTATTTTCAGTAGAAGTGCTCTGTGGCATATTAAAGGGCTTTAGAGAATAAGCAAACCAAAAACTTGCTGGCTGCATTGCAAGTAAGCCTCCAATATCTGCAGCAATTAGGCCTGACATTCAACAAAAGCAGTGAATGCACCATTACATCCAGACAGACAGATCACCACTGTTTCTAGGAGACTTATGTGACAGTTGTTTACTCTAGCTTAAGGGGAGAATTTTGGTTTGAAAAGCAGATGCTTGACAAAAAATGCTGTAAACATATTTTTAAAAATTAGCTACCAGTTTATTTATTTACTTATTTTAACTTCTCAGTTACTTATGTATTATTATTTGCTTAACTTCTTCATCTATCCCCTAAATTCTTCTGGTCTAGGGATTGTGACTTAGCCAATTTGACAAAATCACCACAGGCTTAATTTATGTATATTGCAAACTTCCCTAGCACATCTTGAGCTTTCCAAGTAATACAAAAGAGCAGCTCAACTATTCATGAATTTGCTATTCATACCAAGTCCTGCTACTTGACTGGAGTATTAGGTTACTTTCTGATGGTACACTGAGATGTCTTCCTGATGACTCCTTCACAGCTACAGAAATGTTCAAAATCCAGACATAAATAATTTTTAGAAAGGGGCAAATCCTTTGAAAACTTCATGTCTGGGAAATTGAGGCCATGATATAACAGACCGTTTATACAGCTTTGATGTAAATGGGCATTATACTTAAAAGTATGTATCTAAGTATTTTTTTTAATGAAGACTTTTTTCAAAATTTTATATGTATTTCTTCTGGACAAAGTATATACAGCTATGTACAGAAGGGCCTTCAAGCATTTTTGTTCCACGTTGTCTGGAAGAGTAGGTCTAACAAAATGTGAGAAAAGTAGTGTATTTATTGTATATGTTATCGTGAAAGTCTGTAGGTCTCTCAGTGGAGCTCTGGATTGATCTGCAGAGTACCTATCTGTGATGGTCCATGTAGTGTCAATACCTTCTTTCTAGTATTTTTGATGGGTTAGTCCTGATGTCTAAAATAGGTTTTGCTTTTCCTTTTTCTTTCAAAAGGAAAATAATCACATTAATGAAAACTCACTGGATGGCAACTTAGAAGCAGAAACTTTTGTTGAGTGTGAGAGCAAAAGTGAGCTTGACATTTAGCAGAAAGTTGATATAGTTCTTGGTGGCAGTGGACGTTCACGAAAAATCTTGGTCTTACAAAATTAATCAGTGAATTAGCAAACTTTATTGGAAGCATCTGCAGTCAAATTGGTAGGTAGAAAAATATGTTGAAATAAATCATGTGGAAAGGAAAAGTTGACTCTAAATGGCTGTGGGTTTGTATTTAGATGTGGTTATTTCTGTATTTGAATGCAGCTGCTGCTGCAAAGGCTATCTCACACTGCTGCATGATGAAATAGTGTGTAGGAAGACAGTGAAGATGCCAGTTATGATAGAATTTATTGTTAGAAGATGCATAGTAATGACAGTGGTTATCACCATTGCATGGAAATAGTAGTATGGATGTATAACTTAGCAGCAATAGTCTGATAAAAAATATTTTGCCATTTCTATTGAAATTAGCTTGTACCCTTCCAGAATTAACTTGAGCTACTATATCCAGTTCTAATGCATCAACAAGATTGCTGGAATGGCAGTTGACTAGGTGGAGAAATGATCCAAACTGCACCTGTTTTAGATGTGAGAGAAGCTTTCCTAGCTTGGTTATGTGAGGAGGATTCCTTCAGTGCTGGGCTACACTCTTTAAGCAGCTATACATATTTCTAAGTCATAATGGTAATTGACTAAATCAACTAACCCAAGACTTCCTAAATCCCAGTAATGTATTGTGTGGTGCACATTATAGCGTCCTGTGGAATACAACTGTAGTAAACCATGTGAAAATGAAGAGATGAAAAAACAATGAACTGTGACAACTATACAGTGAACTCTGGATTTTAAAACCTTTACCTTCTGATGTTGTGACAATAAGAAGCTCTTGAAGAGTTTTCTGTGTTTTTTGTTCATTAGAAAAGAGGGACAGCGAAGAATTACCCACCAAGAAACAAAGGCTACAACCATTTCTGACTGCTTTTGAACAGCAGCTGAGCAAAATATTTATCAAAACATGCAGTGTACAGGACGTAAAAAGCAATTCAGTTTATGCTTTGATGAATTATTTAACATATTTCTTCCTGCAGTGAATGCTGAAATTTCTCTGAAAGATCTCTTATGTGGTTGTTTAAAAGTATATATACTTTAACCATGGCTTTAATATATGTCCTGAATAATTGCATTTCATATACTTTCCATGTTATTTTGTGGTCTTATCTAGGATACTAAATACATGTCTGACTGAGATTCTTCATTATGATTTGCTGGCATCACTTCTCTTCCTTGACTCCTAGTATTAGCTTGGCATCACCTGATTAAAGTTACTTTCATGTGACATCAAATAGATGAAATACAAAATAGCTCAATGTTGTGGCCCAGCTGCGGAAATTTCCCTTGCGACCCTTCCTCAACAGGAAGAACATTATTATCAACATAAAATTGATTAAATTTATTTGTGTGATTGTTAGCAAAGAATTTGATTACTTTATAATAGTTCTTTTACACTTTTTGAGTGCCTAAGTGAATGGATAGCATTGCAAGTTTGTTAGGATGTTGTTATAAACCAAAAGTAGTACTGCTAGGAACTTAGAAATAGTACACTCTTATCTCAGGGGAAATAAGTGGAAAAATATTTTATTGTAGGTATGCATAAAACCACTTTGATAAAGGATGATTTATTCAGCCTTCTGTTCTATGTCACTTTGCAGCTAATTGAGCCATTATAGAACCAGAAAATTATTGCAAATTTTAGAATGTTCATGATGCCTCCTTTTTAATGTAAATAAATAAGGCCAAACATAAATGTTATTTCCAATTGGATTTTAGGCTTGGATTTAGATGTGTCTTTTGATTAATTTCAAAATATTCTCTCATCATGAGCCTTAATAATAAAAGAGATATAGAAATTAGAACAGTGAACTGTCTAGTGTAGTCTCCCTTTTGGATACTGTCCTTGTGTTTTGAAACTAATGAAACTGTTGAATTTCTTACTGAGTTATGAGACATGGTAATGATGTTAATTCATAATATACACTGTTCACTGTCTAGCACAGTGGGATTCTTCCTTGTGTCAGTGGCCACTGTGCATGATTATGCTTCAAAAAATGAATACATAATTATTTCCAGATTTTACTGGAAGAAAACAAAAGTCAGTGTTAACAATTTTTCAAAAAAAGGTAACCTCTACTAGACTATTTACTTCCTAGAAGCTAACATGACTCATTTGTTTTGTAACTTCCTTCTTAAAGATGAGGGCTAGCTGTATCAAAAGTAAGTGGGTCAGTTAAACGAGGTTATGTTTTTTAGTAAAGGTGTAGTAATTATATATTTCCTTTTCCCATGACTGTTGGACACATTATTATTAGACAGTGTAAGGTTGCACTGGAATTGATGGCTGCTTTTTTCCCTACTGTACTTTTCAGTAGGGTTTTACTTATATAAAGTTCATTTACTCTTCGTTTCATTTTATATGTGCTAGAATTTTGTGGAGGCAAGTGCCTTTTGACTCTGTACCTGCACATATTTCAACTTTACACACTCTATTCATTGACATTTTCAGTTTTACTAAGAAAGACCATAATTTAACATGCCAAAAATGTAAAGACAAAGTATATGATGTTTTATGTAATGTTTATAGACACTAACAAGAAATGTTAAAAACAATAGCCAGTTCCATAGGTCCTGGGTGACATGAATAAATGTGTACTCTGAAGTATACAAAAAAAATATTGCCTTGTATCTGCTTTTTTCCAATATGGTTCCAGTATCAGTCCTTGCGGAGATCCATACTACAACTGGTAATAACCAGATATGGAATTTACAGAGGATTTGCTAGTGTAGGCAAACTCTTATGTTATAGGAAATATACATATGTGTGTGTCTATAGCATCTATACCTATGTCTATATAAAATATCTATATATCTATGTATGTGTATCTGTTATATTGGGAAAAATATATATTTTATCCTGTTCTGCTGCTCAATAGAAAAACACTTAGCAGAATAAAAACACACAACTGAAGAATGTTATTTCTGTTTGTCTGAAAGATCTATGTGTGCATCCTCAGAATTCCAGTTTCTGAACTAGAAGTGTGGAATACCTTAAGAATTTGACTATCAGAGCAACTTGCAGCACAATCGTTGATGTCTTTTAAAGCACTAATTGATAATCCTTTACTTATTTTGGTATATAAATTGCTTTTCACAGAATTTCTCAGGTTGGAAAAGACCTTCAAGAGTATCAAGTCCAACCTCAACCTAATCCTATTACCCTAACTCTAGCAACCCACCACTAAACCATGTTCCTGAGCACCACATCCAATAAATTTTTAAACACTTTCAGGGATGGTGACTCAACTGCTTCCCTGGGGATCTGTTCCAGTGTTTAACAACCCTTTCTGTAAAGAAGTTTTTCCTGATATCCAACCTAAACCTACCCTGGCAACTTGAGGCCATTTCCGCTTGTCGAGTCACCTGTCACCAGGGTGAAGAGGCCAACCCCATCCTCATTACAACCTCCTTTCGGGTAGTTGTAGAGAGCAATAAGGTCTCCCCTCAGCCTCCTCTTCCTCAGACTAAACAGCCCCAGCTTCCTCAGTCGCTCCTTATAGGGTATGTTTTCCAAACCTTTCACCAGCCTTGTAGCACAACTTTGGACCTTCTCCAGCACCTCAATGACCTTTTTGTATTGAGGTGCCTAAAATTGCACACAGTCCTCAAAGTGGGGCCTCACCAGTGCTGAGTACAGGGGCAGGATTACTTCTCTACTCCTGCTGGTCACACAATTTCTGATACAAGCCAGGATGCCATTGGTCTTGTTGGCCACCTGGGCACACTGCTGGCTCATACTGAACCAACTGTCAATCAATATACCAAGGTCCTTTTCTGCCAGGCAGCTTTCCAGACACTCTTCCCCAAGCCTCATATTATTATATCAATCATAGTTTTACTGTAAGAAGAGTAGGTCTGTTGAGCTGTTGAAGACATTCTTAAAGAAAACACTCTTCCTAAATGGCGGGCCACAAAGCTGACTTTAGTTACCTGGAACGTAAGGCAGAGTAATCATGAGATATTAGTATGACTGAATTGTTGCAGTACTTGTTGAGAAAAACATCTACTGAACAAGCACTTGCCATCAATAACACTTTCCAGAAGAACCAAAAAGACAGTATGTGTGCTACAGTGAACAGGATGTTGCTATCAACTATACGTTCGTGTTGCACATGAACAGGTTTAGATGAAGTCATCACAGATGGATTCAATTTAAAGAAAATGGTAAAAAAAAAGTGAAAATGCTCTCACTAAAGCTGATCACTCACATTAAATGTAGTATGCAATTCTGTCATCAATAGTATGCAATACCTGATAGCTAATGTTGAAGGAAATTATCATTTCAGACATAAAATTTTAATAAAGAAAGAATGGATTTAAAATGCATCATGAATTTACTAAAACTGAGCTGACTGCATCAGAATTTCTTAGCATCTAATTCAAGGAACAGGAGAGATGGTAGATCTTGTCTAGCTATACTTTACAGGCATATGTCATACCATATGGAAAACTGTTAAAGAAGACGGAGAATTGTAGAATTATCATACAAATGAAGTGAAAAGGAAAAGAACTTGAGTAACTTTGAAATTGAAAATTAAATAGGGAAGAAGTCAAATTCAGAATTTTTCATTGAATGGTATTGGGGCAGACCCAATTTAATGTTTTCATTAATCAACTTAAGAAAAATGGGAAATATGACATGATTTCTGATGACAAAACTGGAAAGAATCAGCAGCATTAAAAACAACATAATGAGGAAGAGTGTTGTAAGCAGATAAAGCATGAACTGCAACAGTGCAAAATTGTGTGCTCACAATCTAATTACAGTTGTTTTATCTGTAACCTGATAAGTTAGAAATTATGGCAGCAGAGAACAACCTGAATCACTAGCTAGTTCAGACTCATGTCTGTCAGTGTGGTGAGGCTGTAAAACCTGTAAAGCACCCCTGGAATGATCAGGGATGTTATTCCTGGAAAAGATGAAATAAAGTCAGTGTTTTTGTGTAGGGCATTGTTAAGAGTTAAATCTACAGTACTGCATTCAGTTTGGAGTATTCATTCAGAAAAGATGGATTTCAGCCTGGAACATTACTTGAGAAGAACTACAAGAAAGATAAGGGGAACTGGGAGCTTGTTCCTGACAGGAGATTTAAAGATCTTGGTTTGTATAATATTGTAAATTAAAAGTTGAAGGGATATGACAGATACACATAAATCTGTCAGAACCACAAAAGAGGAAGGAGGGCTTTTGTTGTGAAAAGGTAAGATTACCAGAACAATTGGTCTAAAATAAATGTGGCCTTGAAGTCCATGGCTGTTATAAAAACAAAGAAACAGAAGCCCTAGGGACAAAACTCTAAACACCTTAAAGATGTAGATGATCAATTCTGAAAACTTGTGATATGGTGGATCACTTTCAATGTATCAGCAGGGCCTTTAAGACTACATGAGGCTATCTCAGTTGAGGACAAACATGTTAGTATTTTTCACAGTATTATTCAACTAGGAAGGATGTGTTTCCTTAAGTAAAATAGCAGGCTTTTTGTCCATTTTCCTAACTCCTTTATGCTTTTAGTAGTATTACCCCCTTAGACTGCATTCCCATCACTGTTTCTCATTCTGCTAACTCTATGCTGCTTTAGCTACTATTTCTTGACTCAAGATACACTGATGTCAAAAGTAGTAGAGCTCATACTGAACCAGCAGTATAGATCACTTCAGATTTTTTCATCTACTTTTGTTTAAGGATTGTGCTTTTTACCTTCCATAGTGTTTGATCTAAGTACTGTATCCTAATAGTGAAGAACAGTTCTAGAGCAACAAACTGTCCTGAGAGCAGAAGTAACATGCTCTTTCCTGTCAAGCTGTAATAAATTATTGAACCACACATGGTAGAACCTGTGTATAATAGTGCGTTTCTAGGTTGTATATCCCTCCTTCACATTGCTTTAAGTAGAAATGATGCAGTGAGGAGCTAAAGGGAACCCTTGTTTTTGACAGGAGATATTTATTTTCCTGTCACGATACTGTCTCATAGGCATAAAATACAAAAGAAATATGGAGGGGAAAAGCAATTTGTCGTGCTGTTGTTTTAATACATTAGTTGCTGTGTGATGTTTAAGCAACTGCATTCAGCATATTTCTTTTTATCAAAGGGTCCCAGTTCTAGCCAAAGACATCTAAGCAAGAAGGATAACCTAATTATTTTTTTTCTCTTTAGGAGAAACTGATACACTCCATGAAATTAGGCTTCTGCCACCTAAGTACCGATGGGAGGAAGTGCTTGAGATTCCAGTTCTTCCTAGACATTGGAATAGTTGTAAGTATGAATAAGACTGGAATAAAAAGCTGGACTATATCAGTTTCAGGATGTTAATAGGAGTTTATATAATACATTGCCTTAGAGCCTATCATAGTGACTTTACACCAAAAGGGACAAAATTCCTATATTAGGAGGGAACTGCTTTGTTGGATAAATCATTGTTTTGTCCAACTGCTTTAACAGTGCTCAAGAAAAGTGGATGCCATCTCCTTTTACTAATCACATAGGAGCTCAAATGCAGAAATCTATGGTATCAATCCTGTGGGTACAGTTGGACAATTTGCTTTAATGAAAAATGCTTCTCAGTATTTCACCTTAACCTGGATCTTTCTCAACAGTGGTGATTAATCTACATTTATGAAAGCAATCACCCTTGATTTTGTATCTTCAATTTATTTGTCTCCAAAATAAAGCTTAAAGTCACTGGACAAATCTTTTCTGAGTGTCAATCCCACTAAAACTCGAAATAAAAGGTTACTTGACCAAGAGGTCCCAAAGCGCCTCTCCTTATTTCCAGGCTACAATAGCAAAAACTTAGCAGGCTTGGCAAGTCCTATGTGCTCTTTCCCAGGAAGCTCATGGGCAAAATAATGAATTACAACAGACTTCGAACAGTTCAGTTGTGTATGGATGCTTTCCTCACTGACCAAGCTTACATAGTGTAAAGTGGTTTTACATAGTCTTGAAAAAGTCCTTCCACTGCAAAGTTGCATTTTCCCTGTTTGGTTTGTTTTTTTTTTTTTTTTCCTTCTTTTTCCTTTTTCTTTCTTTCTTTTTTTTTTTTTTAATGACAGGGCTGCTTTATTTTCTGGGCTTTTAAAGACTGCATAAGGCAGGGCCAGACAGTGGGTCAACTTTGCATGTAGATAAGTGGGAGCCATTTTGCTGGAGAATTACTTCCTTTTTCTCCTGGATGGCTTTAGAACTTGGTGGGTCAGGCTCCTGATGAAATCCATCTGTATTCAAATGCACACAAAAAAGCAGCAAGTTTGAAATGTTAATCTATGGTACATCAATAAATTGCCATTGCTGAAGTTCTCTCTGTTCTTCAGCAGGAGTAATTATCATGGCATAAACATGCAAGAGCAAAGAACACCTGCCTGAATACCAAGTGAATTTTCTGTGATTACTGGTTTCACAAAGAAGAACACACGAACCCAGAGTGCTAGAAATCTGTCAGCTGTGCTTTGCAGAATGGCAGTGCAATGCATGGGACAGACTACCATGTTTTCAACGTGGCTTTTGAAGTGAGGATGGGATTTTCTGTACTAGGTAAATTTTTCCTTTTTCTCAGAAGGCTCCTTTGAAGTTTGTGAACTAACAGAACATAAGCCTCTTTTAATTGATTTGTGAGCATGCAATTAATTAGAGCAGAATGTTAATTAAATAATTAATATGGCTTCCTTAAATTGGGAAGACCTTAAATAATTAAAATGTGAATAATACCTGCCAGCAGCTGCGATTCTTCATCAGCCTTGTGCTGCTGAAAAAAAACAAAGAAACATAAAAAAAAAAGGTAAAAGTATATCTTTGCAATATATCTGCGGGACTGTGAGCATTCTACATGAAAAATATCAGCAGATGAATGCAGATGTTTTTCAAAGCTAATTAAATTGAAGTGCATAATTTCTCATGATGAGTGGTTAATTACAGACAGCAGAGTTGGGTAGATAAGAAGTACTCAGTGCTGTAAGGACAATCAATACAACTGAAACAATTTCAGTACTAGTCCTGGATCCTAAGATATGTTTAAATAAATGATAAGATTCTGGATAGGAAAACATAAATCACTGAAACTACATTCAGATTGATATTCACTTACAGCTATATACTTCTCAGAGTGCCGAAGCTGATTCAGTGTAGGAATCTTGGTATGGATGAGTACTGGGCAGATCCTGACTTTTAAATTTTCTGACATCTGATAAATATTTCAGCAATGACAGTTTGCTTTTTAGAAGGCCACAATGTTACTATTCTTTAGAAAATGAGCTTCAGTCTTCACATGAAGAGATGGTTTTACAGTACAGAGACATAGGACTGAACTGACTTTATGGAACATCTGGGACCCATGAGATATTCTAGTGGCATGGTGTCCTGTCCTCCAACACTGAGTTAGAACAGAACTAATTCTGTTCAGTGATTTTAGTTTTCAGCTATGTCTTTTCTAACTAACTCCACTTTCTGAAGTTGTCAGACAGTTTTATTATTACTTTCATTAAAGCTGTTTCAATTTTCTTTTCTAATCCCTGTCTCTATCTCTTATTCCATTTCTCTTCCCCTTCTGGGAAGGGAGAATGGTTAATACAGAGCATCTCTTATTTGTCTAGTGGCTAGGCCAACCCTAGAACTTTACACATGGATATTTTGCAAGGAGTATAATCACATGTGCATTTTCAAATCGAATCAAGAACCCATGTTTCACCATGAAATCTCATGAGAGTTTACATATAAAAGAGCGGAGTTAAGCCCAGCAGAAATCCATTGCTTTTTAGAGTAAGTCATTGTTGAATTTTTAGTATACTAATCAATATTTCAAACACCTTCTACAACTGCAACATCAATACAGTTGATTTCAGTCTGTGTGAGAAGATGTCTAGCTAGCCAAGCAGATGGATGTGCCATGACAAGAACACTCCATCCCATGAACAGCAAGGGACGGGATGAGATTTTAAACTCTCTCACTATAATAAACTACATCGCATTCTGCAGGAGAAAGTACCTTTGACCACATGCACTCTCTGTTGAGAGCTGTGACTATAGAAACTTCAGCTGCAGTCTTTAAAGATTATCAGCATAAAAAATGATTGGAAAATAATCAAACCTATCACACCAATATTGTTAATGCTGCACCAGTGATATAATATTATTGAAAAGGGATAGGACAGAGAAATTAGTTGAAGAAATATTTGGGAAACACTGGACATGTTCATAAATCAGTGAGATTAAATATCATACTATTATATTGAAATGAAGAGATTATCATTCCATTGTGGTGACAGATCCAAGTTTTAATTCCAGACCTAGTGAGTTTAATATAGTCTGAAAAATCCTTTCAAGAGCAGTTTTCAGGAAAAAACAGGGGTGTTTTTTCTGAAGTTGGTATTCCTTGGCATATGAAAATCCTGCCTTCTCAGGTTTAATACTGAGTTTTTCTAAGCATACACAATACATTATGCATACATTTTGTAGAGCTCTGCTCTTACTAGCAGTCTGTCATGCAGCTGCCTCTGGAAACATGTTGCAGATCACATATAGAATACAGAAACTTCTTTTGGACACAAATTTGTTGCAGACAGGCATGCCCACATCCACAATTTCCCTTTTGGTACAGGGTGAAAACGGTAAACATCTGTGTACTCTGTCTTCTGGCAACAAAACATGCCTCTTCTCTGAATCTTAGGTCCAGGTTATTTGTGAGATAATATTTTCCTTTGCTTTTCTTCCTCTTGTAATTCTTCTACTGATATTTCACCAGTTAAGACAGAAAAAATAGTGTAGAAACATAAGCATCCTCTAGGCTTTCACTTAAGGAGAAGACATTCAAAGTTCATTTTTCCTTTATAAAAAGCCAGACCCTTAAAAATCCAATATATTGGTTACAATTTGTTCTGAAGAATGTAGTAAGTATATACCCAAAATAGAGGTTGAAATATAACATGCCTGTCACAAAATAAGCCTAGAATGCTAGTTCTACATACATTTTATTTTCAGAAGTATTTAATAATTACAAATAAACAGTTATTGGTAATCATTTCTCATGTTAAAATCAGTTTGAATTCTAGTGGTTTCGATTTAGAATAGACCTATTGTGCTTTCTTGTTACAGTTCTTTAAATCTTGTATTGGAAAAAAACCTAAGGAGGCTGAAACAGACCTGACACTTGGCTGCTGGTATGTTGGCTTTACCTGTGAATCTGTACACATGCCCTTCATACAATGAAGTATCTTAAATTGTTTTCTGTTGCAATTGCAGTGATCTGGAAGATGATAGCTTATGTGTCTTGGCTAATGACCAGTAACCTGTCAAGCCTTGATGACTGTTGTTTTCAATCATTGATCCATAGGCTAGTTTATAGTTTCTGGTTATGTGTGCTAGATACTAAGACCTGTTGAGACAGACTAGGTACAGGTCACAGAGACAACCTTAAATACCTTGAAAACCCCAAACTAAACACTAATGTACTGAGGACTTTACATGTTCTTTAGATAGCTGGAGATATGTTTAAGTGGAAATTTAAAGGCCATTTTAAGTTCTAGAATTTTAATGTGTCTGAGAAATGTGGGTGAGTCTAGTTCTTACCCTTTAAATCTTAGTTTTTGTAAAATAGGGATAATGATACTTCACATAATTTTGATAATTTTGACCACATATTAAACAGAGATTATCTCCAAATATAAAAGGTAAATTATGTGAGTTAGAAAAATATGAATTGTCAGTTAAAAAATTTACATTGTAAATATCTGTGATAAACCAGTTGTGAACATGTTACACACACAATTAGTTTCATATGACATTCACACATCACAAAAATATGTAAGCTATATATCTTACCTTAAAAATTCCTGTCCTTCATTACTTGCAAATCTTCTGTATTGTGTTGTTACATGATTATCACATTTATCCTCCAATATGAAAAATTTTCTCAGACTTCATACTCAGCTAGGAAGTAACATAGTACATTAAACTTTGCAATGATGTTATTTCACAGCACTACCTTTTATGAAAAGCTATCATTTAACTGCAAAAGAAGAAAATATTTTAATGAGGAAACGTTGTAAATTAAATCAGCTGACAACAACTATAGTAGCTGAATAAGAAATTTGATGCTTTTGCCGTTTTATTCTTTACTTTTATATTTCACTTATCCTTGCGTACAAATTTCAAGTCTCTATTTTTTTTTAAACTTTCCTTCAAAATAATACAGAAAGTTGAAAAGTGCATGATGAAAAATACAGTAGCAGAGACATCAGAGTAGGTCTGCAGCAGAGAGGAGTTGGAAGCCACCACACTGATAGAAATTTATGACCTGGTTGTCTTTAAGGAAATTTAGTGTGACAAATCCCATGATTGGAGTATGGTTATTGATGGCTACAGGCTCTTCAGAAAAGACAGGTGAGGAGGGAGTGGTGGAGGTATTGACATCTATGTCAGTAAATGGATAGAGTGTGAAGAGCTGTCCCTGAAGAATAGCCATGAGCAAACTGAAGTCTTGTGTGTAAGAATTCGAGACTGAAGCAACAAAGGGAACCTTGAGGTTGGTGTCTTCCACAGGCTGCCTCATCAAGGGGATCCTATTGACAAAGCATTCTTATTCCAGCTACATGCTATCATCCTGCTGGGGGACTTCAGCCACCTCAACATCTGCTGGAAAAATAACAAGGAAAGGGAGCTACGGCTTTTTTTACGGCTACCTTTTTTTTTTGTCTCCTAAAAAGAAGACTCCTGGAATGCAGGGAGAATAACTTCTCCAGGCAGGTAATAGACAGCCCTGCCAAAAGGGATGTAATACTGGACCTGATGGTCAGCAATGCAAGTAAGCTAATTGGTGATATCAAGATTGGAGGCAGCCTGGGCTGCAGTGATCACACATTGGTGGAATTCACAGTCCTGAGGGATATGGATCAGGTGAGAAGCAAAGTCAGGACCCTGAATTTTAGGAAAGCAAAATTCCATCTCTTCAAGAAATTAGTTAATAGGACCCCCTGAGAAAACACCCTTAGGGATGAAGGAGAAAAACAGAGCTGGAAGATATTTAAGGACACTTTCCATACAGCACAAGACCTCTCAATCCCCAGGTTTAAGAAATCAGGAAAGATAGGCAAGAGACCAGCATGTCTGAGTTGAGAGCTGCTGTTCAAACTAAAGGGCAAGAAGGAACTGCACAGGCAGTGGAAGCAGGGACAGGTATCCTGGGAAGAGCATAGGGACATTGCCTGGTTGTGTAGGGATGGAGACAGGAAGGCTTCTTCTGGGTATGAACTTGGCAATGGATGCAAGGGCTTCTACAGGTATATCAGCCAGAAAGGGAAGGTAAAATAAAGCATACCCACTCTGATGAGCAAAACTGGCAGGCTGCTGACAACAGATGAGGAGAAAGCTGAGGTACTCAACAACATTTTTGCCCCTCTCTTCTCACACCTCCTGAGTCAATGGACATTAAGACAGGGACCAGGATGGCATAGTCCCTCATAATGTAAGAGAAAATAAGGTTTGTTACTACCTGAGGAACCTGAACATATACATAATTCTGTGGGACCTGATGATAAGTGTCCTAAAGTCCAGAGTGTATTCACTGATCATAGAATCATAGAATGTTAAGGGTTGGAAGGGACCTCTGGAGGTCATTGAGTCCAATTCACCTGCTAATGCAGGAGAACCTAGGGCATGCCACACAGGAACAGATCCAGGTGGATCTTAAAAAGTCTCCACAGAAGGAGACTCAGCACTTTATCCCCTCATCCAGCTTATTGATGAAGATGTTGAATAAGACTGGACCCAGAACTGACACCTGGAGAACACCACTAACTACAGATCACCAACCAGACTCTGTGTCACTGATCACAACTCTCTGAGCTCTTTTCTTCAACCAGTTCTCAACCCATCTCATACTAACCCACATTTCCTGAGCTTACCCACAAGGGTGTTATGTGAGACAGTATCAAAAGCCTTGCTGAAGTCAAGGTAGACCACTGCTCT
>JANHFX010020497.1:0-57745 GCA_027560015.1 Chloroceryle amazona | reverse complement strand
TCACCCTTTATATATTTATAAATATTGATCAAAAATTGTTTTGTTTTGTTTTGCTTTTTAATACTATATATATATATGATTTTTTTTAATATATATTCTTGGAATAGTGATTCTCCTGGCTGAGACTCACTTACTGAACGGACAAAAGTAATAATGATTTCACTGACTCTGGCTCAATTTTCTGTTCAAAAGGAGTATTAATGTCTTGGCAGCAGTGAGTAGGCCAGATCTGGAACTCAGAGCCAATACATTAATACTCAGAGCAATAATTACATTGAGCCAGAAACTCAGCCTTGCCAGTTAGAAAATGCAGTACAGGATCTGAGCCCAGGTGGACAGTGCCCAAAAATGCCACCTGTTGGCTTCCCTAATTTTTGGCTGTTCTACAATCTCATAACACAAACTGGAACATGCTGTCTGATTCCTCCATTGCCATTGTTCTACTTTGACATATTCCCACTCCAGGGAATAGGACAAGAGTCTGGGTGTGTCTACATCAGCTTTGTTCTTTGTTGTGTTTCAGTGAGGCAAATTCTGTGGAAAGTTGCCCTACAGAAAAAGGAGAAGAATGTATTGCCTTTATTAGAATCATAGAAACATAGAATCATTCTGACTGGAAGAGACCTTCAAGCACATCAAGTCCAACCTTATTCCCAGCCCTATCAAAACCACTAAGCCATGTCCCTAAACACAACATCTCCCCAGCTCTTAAACACCTCCAAAGATGGTGACTCCACCATCAGCAAGATTGGGATGCAGACAAGTTCAGTCAAGACACGTAGATCTTGTAGTTTTATATTCAAAACATTGTTATGAGAAAAAAAAAAAAAAAAAAAAAGACATGCCTTATAAAGAAAGTCAAATATTTATAGTCAATAACAGCAGCAGTTAAAATCATTATCCACACAGGTTTATGTATACCCTTTTCTCTGTTATTATTCCATAACTATGTTGCATCTTAATTTACTATGTATTTTTGGTGTACATCAGAACTAGTTCTTCGTACTCCTTATTTATTTATTTATTTATTTATTTATTTTTCCGCTGCTGAATCCAGCTTTGCCCAGGTCCAAGGACTGCATTTCTTTATCTAAGTACTTGTGAGCTATTTATAGTCCCAAGGGTGCCAGTGCCAACCTGTGTCTTTGGGGATTTTTTTATCATCTCATGTTTATAGTTCTTTGCATTATGTATAGAAACATATTTGTCTGGGTATGTAATAAAGGCTGAGGTACTTTCTCTACAATCAAGTCACATGAAGGAGCAATTAGTAGATGAAAATATGACAATATATTTTAGAGTCTCTCAAGACATCATGGGAAGTTGCACTACAACTTAAATACTGTCATAGCAAAGCTAGTAAAACCTTTAGGGTGACCTTTCTCTGTTGTTTAATAAAAAGCATCTATAGCTTGATAGAAAACAACATTAGCATGCACATAATAATAAGCAGTATAATGATTCCTTAGCTACATAAACTACATTAATATCTTCCAGGAAGGTACAATTTATATTAAAATTTCATGACTGCTCCAAAAAGCAATGTCATTAGAACAAAAGCCAGACACAAGGAAACAGAAACATACTGGGGTTTATCACAGTATTGCATAGTGACATACACTGAATGGGAGTTTCTTTACAGAACCTGTTGGAGGGTTACAGAAGCATATATATACAAATCCTACATATTTTCACTTGAATTTAAGGTAATTGTTTTCACAGACACTGCATTTTGTACACTGATTTGTACCTTTATCTTTGAGGAGTACAGAGTGATTTTCTCAGTAACAGAAAAAAAAGCCTGGTTGATATGGGTGAGCTGACTACATTTATATTTGTGTGACTGGTACAAGTAAGCCAGTAATACCTATCTGATTCATGGGACACTGCATTTGAAACTAAATTACATTTTTATTAAGGTAAGAGTTTACAGAGTTGCCACATTACCTAACATTTAACCTATCTATACAGATTTACTTTCTCTTGCTTTCATTCCTGTTGTTCAGCCCATTCTTCATTCAAATTGTGTGCTATAGAACCGAGAGGAAAAATCAGAGCAAAAGACCTTCCTATGTTTTCCCTGACTGCTGGAACAGTTAGTCCCATGGCTTTGATTCTCCTTATTCTGAGTTGCTATAAACCTTATAAGCAAATTATTGTGATTTTTGTGGTGTTGTGAAGATATTCAGGTGTCAAATACCATGTAACAGTGTGGTCAGGTTCACTGTAGCCAGTAACTCCCTAGACGGTCGGTCTTCCAGAGCTCCCTTGGCCTGCATTTGAGAATTACCAAGAAAAAGAAGAATAAAAAAATACTTTTTTTCTTGATGGCAAAAGTGCCTGTTTCACCATTACAGGACACCTGGTTTCAGAACTCATTAAGGCTGATCAGCTGAGGAACCTTTCATCTTCAAATAAAAAATTACAACAGACTCACAGTTGTTCTGACATCCATTTGCTAATGTTTTGAACAAAAGACCATCTGTTTACACTAGCATTTGTCATGACAAGTTATAATAATAATTGTTATGGGTGTTATAAGAAAGCAAAACTTTCTCTTCTTGGTCTCAGTTTTGTGAACCAACATTACTATGCAAAAAGACACAGTGCCTTAGACATATGAAGTTAATTGCTTTTAGCAGGGTTAGCAGTTGCTGATCAACTGGCTGGATTATCTAGATTCTAGCAGGACAGTCAGTAGCAAGACAGAAAGTAGAAGTTTAAAAATATAATTAGGGAGCCTCATCCCTGCACACTCCTTGGGATTACTTCTTCCTGTCTTTTTGTACCACTTACCCCTATAATGTTTTTTGGGGAAGGGGTCATCTTGCTTTCAAGTCAGCAGTTTGTAAAAATGAAAATATCACTGAGCAGATGGAAATTCAACCTATCTGACAGAGTGCACAGGGATCGATTATTCAAGATGATGGACTTGAAAGAGATGTCATAAATGGAACAGAAGGCAAAAAATGAAAATAAAGAGGAAATTATCCTTGAATTCATGTTGAAGTAGATCAGAATAAAGTGGTGGCATTTTGGAGAAAAATGGTAATCAGCAAAAGGAAGGGAATAACAGGAAAGGTAGGAAAAAGAATGTAGAAAGATGATTTAGAGAGATGAAATCTTGTACATATAGGTGTGGCAATTTTTCATGGATACAATGTCCTGGTTTGAGTTAGAACAGAACTAATTCTTATCCATGATTTTACTTTTTAGCTAAGCCTTTTAAATAATTACACTTTCTGAAATTAACCGCGTATTTTCAGAGTTTGCTTCTAATATTGATAGCACTTGATGTTTACAGTTACTACCAAGGATCTGTGTGCAGAAAGTCTGTTGATGATACTTGTTCCTATAAGGTCACTGCTAAATCTTGTGTACCAGGATGGGGGTGCAGAAAGTAAAGGCTGCACCTGTGGGCAGGAGCGGATAGGACAGGTGACCCTAAATTGACCAACAAGTTATTCCATCCCATATGCATCACATTCAACATAAAGCTGAGAGATCATGAGGATCAAGCTCTTTTCTTCAGTGGCCAGAATCTCAAGACTCTGTCTGTTCCGCCTTTGATACCAATCTAGGTGTTCCTTAATCCCGTTTCAGAACCCAGCTCCTGAATCCGGTTCCTGTTTGACGCTGAGTCTAGTGTGAGACTTCCCAATGCTTGCTCCACAGCATCACTGGTGACAGTGACATAATTGCCATCAGAGGGGGTTGATATATTTGCCATCAGAGGAGGGTTTTGTATATATTTCATTTTATTATAATTATCTTCATTAAAGCTATTCTAATTTTTGTTCTACTCCATAAGTCTCTGTCCCTTATTCACTTTTTCTTCCTCTTTGGGGAGAGAGGGGGATTAATACAGAGCATCTTTCACAGGTCTGGTGGATGGCCCTGCACCTAAACCTTGACACAGAATGATGTCACATTTTTTGAGACAGAAAATGGAACCATCTTTCATCAGAAACAAAGCAGGCATAATGGCAATAATTGTCATGCTTTTTCCCAGAGATGGCTTCTATTAGTTTCATATTCATAGCTCATCTTATTTTGGTACAGGGACAAAATGAACTCCAACATGTCACCCATTATCTTCAATAAGGTGTCACAGGTGTAGTTTAATGCATCTCTCCTTGTCTATTATACACATTTCGTAATTCTAAAAGCTTATACATCATTACTTATCTCATAAATATCTGTCTATTCACATATGGTTAAATATGAAAATTCCTTCTTCCTTTATTTAGCCAAGTAGTTATTAGCTGCTTTTATTTAGATGCTTTTCTGGCACACCTTATTTTTACACTTGGTTTATTTTATGCTGAAGTCTCATCATACAGTTTCACATAGTTATTTCTCACTGGCAATTCTTATTTAAGAACACTTCTACCCCAAGCTTGTTTCTGACTTTAAGCTGCCTACTCAATTGCTTTGACTTGATCATTTGTAGGGTGGATTAGATTAACAGAAAAAGAGACTAGACTAGAATAACCAGTTCAGGGCTGACCAAAAATTAAAGTATGTCTTTAAGGTCATTGTCCAAATGCCTCTTAAGCACTGACTGGCTTGGGGCATTGACCACCTCTCTATGAAGCTAGTTCCAGTGTTTGACTGCCCTCTCTGTAAAGAAATGTTTCCTTTTGTCAAGTCTGATACTTCCCCAATGCATCTTTGAGCTGTTCTCATGAGTCTTGTCACTGAATCCCAGGGAGAAGAGATCACAGGGCTTCACTTCCCTTCCTCAGGGAGCTGTAGAGGGCAATAATAATTCTACAAGTACATTCCCTTATCAAGTGGTTCTGCAGCTGGAAACTCGCATTTTACGACAATCTACATGCTGAATAATGTTTTACTGAGACTGCTGCACACAGTTTAGAAGAGATCCTGACTTGTGACTAAATTCATTGACAAGCAACTGCTTTGAGTCATAACGGGTCCAGAGATAGTGATGAGAGAAGCTGGTTTTCATGGAGATTGTCACACTGTTATTTTTGTGATTTTAGCATAATTTCATCATAATGAAAGATTGTTGTAGAGGAATATTGCTATCCCAGATGTGTGGCAGAATATCATGCCATGTCAGCTTGACAACTTCAACTTCAACTTCTATGTGAATCTCGAGATGAAAAACATTATAACTTTCATAGAGGACAAAATTTATATGACAGAAATTGATTAATTTATTTATTCTGAAAAAAAAAAAAGAGGGTAGCGGGACATAGTGGACAAGAAAAGACAGACTTAATGATGTTAGTTATCCTAGCTTAAATAGTATTATCAATATATTTTAAAATTCTTTTGTTTTCCTTTTAAAAATTCATGAAAGAACCATATTATGAACGGATATTGCCTCAAACCTGAAATAAACAGTCCAGTGTCATACCATGAAAGTACCAGACATAAAATTCCAGATTCTTCATCAGAAATAACCCTCTCTGGCCACACAAGAGAGCTATTAGGCATTTCAGGCGTACAGCACCACATTAGGGCTAGACAAGAGACGAAGCTACATTGTAGGCAGTGTGGGAACAACCAATCCCTCCTAGATAGAGCTATGATGAGTTGTGTAGGTTGTCTCTTACATTGTTTCAGTACAGCTAGAACTGAGCATTTCTGTTCCTTTCTGTTTCTGTTTCCTTTTCATTTAGGAACTTCACTGTGTCTTGGGAGTTGCTGTCATTGAGTCCATTCTGAGTCCATGCCCTCTGCAATGTCCCTTGAGACTTCTGCATGATACTGTAAGTGGCTTCTCCTCAAGGTCAATGTTTTCTCACCACCTATAGCCTAGACATGCCTTCTAACAGGCATGCCCCAAGTACATGCAGAGTCCTTTTTCTCTAGAAGTTACTTCTGTACACTTGGCTTTTTTTTTGTCTGTTATTAGCTCATTTATTAGCTCTATAGAACTCCTAAGCCCTTGAATAGACCTTGAAACAATCAATCATAAAGCCACCATTCACCCTACAAGGAAAAAGTTCTGTAATTTATTCCAAATTTGCATCACTTTCTATAGTCTATTGCTGACATTTTGCATCATGTTTAATGGAGGGTATTTAAGGACCTTCTGGATTAAGGAAAACTTCTCAGGCTGACATTAGGCTGAAGTGTATCTATGTAATTTCTCTGTGTCTGTGCAAAGAATGCTTCCTCCCTTCCCTCCGTTATTTAGTTATTTATTTATGTTTCCTGAAAGAGTGGAAAGGTATTTTGTAAGACACAAACTATAAAAAAAAAAAGTAAAAGCAAGAGTTTTTGTCTTTTGTGTGACCATACAGTATAGGTTATTTATTAACAGGATAATGCAATAGTTTCAGGCCAAGCCACCCAGAAGTATTCGATTCTGTTATCTAGTATCCCGTGAGATACTCCAGCTGTTCCTCCCTTTACTGGGCTTCTGAGACTATTGAAGCTAAAATCTTTTACCTCTCTTATGTTAAGTCCTTATTTTACACCTGCTTTTCAATTTTAATCATTAATAGAGCAGCATCCCATCCCCTTAAGGTCTGCTGGGATCATGAATATGCAAAATTCCCATAAAAGAGCTACAAGGACATAGCAAATGATAGTCCTTGTACATCACTAAGCTCTGCCTTATGGTCATTGTATGCATACTTACTATACTGGAATTCAAATAAAATAAGCTTTCAAATTCTTCTTTTTGTCATTGTGTTGAAGTTTAGTTTATTCTTGAGGTGGGAGCTGAAGCAGATTAACCACCATACAATAGCAAATTTTCCAGTGAAATAGTCATAACTGGCTTTAGAAGTTATGATGAAGACAAAATGATGGGTTTTTTTCTTCCTAATGCATCAGGTGGAATTGTTTTATGTATACTGCATGGATGGAAACATACTTAGAGTTACTATGGAAATGGAAAAGGTGAACAAAGAGTGTGTGAATATATGAATGTTTACATGACACAGAATTTTGCTTTTAAAAAAGCTTTGGGACCTTTTAAACTCAAAACCAATGACTAAATGAAAAGCCTTGCTATGTCTTTGTATAGATTTTAGAAATCATTTTGGAAAATGCTTTACATAAGTACATAATTAACTTAATGAATCAAATTTACTGTTCCTTCTCTGAGGGATGCTGAAAATTCACCTCCGAGTAAGTGAAGTGTTTTAAATGCTGTTCCATTTATAGTTTCTTTATGGATTTAAGGCCAATGAATGGAGCACCATGACACAAAATAGCCATTTGAGTAACTGCCAATATTTGAGGCTGGAAATGTACAAAAAATTTATTGGGGAAAAAGTACATTTAAAAGATGAGAAGCAGCCTTAAAATTTAATGTATTTAAGGCAGACAATGTTCCTTTTTGTGTTCTAATGCAAGCCAGTGCTTCCTAGTCTTGAAAATGTACTATGTTTATTTCACATGAGTTTAAGTTTCAATGATAGCTATTAGCAGTAACCTAGAAATTGTCCTTAAGAATTCATCTTGTCTGTTGCTGACTTGACCTATGACAGTCTGAAGACAAGATGCAGCTCTGGGGATACTGAAAGGTAACCTACTTTAGGTTTCTAAATGTCCTTTTACAATGTATTATCTTCTGTAAATTTTGACACCTTACTAGGCAGAAACCAAAAAAAAAAAATAGGACTTCAAAGGAAATGGTTGAGGGTTTCAAATATGTATAGTTTATATAAACAGATTTTCTTTTAAAAGGCTTACATAGAATGGATAATTTACTTTCAGTAAAAGGATCTTTTTTTTCCAGAATATCACAAAAATAGCTATGTTAACTATGGTGAATCAGAATCTTAATTTAAAAACAAAACAAAACAAACAACTTTCTTTTTTATTTTATTGTCATTGAAAATATTATGAGGAGAATAAAAGTAAATTCAGGCTGCAGTAGGAACAGAAATTTAAAAATCTCAGAATTGAAAATTGCTGTCCAGTCAGTTTTGTTTTTAGTAACAGCTTAGCTAGGTATAAGATGTATAAGATAAACAACCTTATGGTGACATTCATCATCTTAGCCTTTAAATAGTATTTATAAGTTGGGTGGGTTTTGTTTTGTTTTTTTCTTGACTTTTTAATAAGTTTTTAGGCTTATTTTCAATGCATTTCATATATATTTTACACAGATTTATGCTTAACTCTAATTACTTGATTTCTACTTGATGTCTGCCACATCTACATAACAGTAAAATTACTCCTATAGGATGCTTTTGAATTTTTTCCATTCGATATTCTTGGGGGGGGAATATCTGTGATGTATATTTACTGAGTATATGTATATAAAAATGCGTACTGCAGTGTGATTCAACTATACTATGGATCCTGTAGTTCAGACCTCTACCACTTTTGAAAAATAAGAGGATTATAGGCAAAAATGTGTAAGTCATTCAGAGATAAATCTCCTTCCCAAAAGCCACTCAAACACTTGAGTTTCCCTTTATATTTTTTGTACTCAGTATGAAGACTGGTCAAAATTTGTATTTATTCTACAGCAGAAAAAATGGTATAATGTGGATGAAATTTTTAAAATGTAACAACCATTTCAAAGATTCTTTTTTTTTTCTCATTCATGGATCTAGAAAGCAATTTCCAAAACTGCTAATTTATATTGTTTCTATTCAAGCCTGTCTTAGTGGGTTTGCATTTATTGTTAAATGCAGTATGAGCAAGTAAGAGTACTGTGAACTTTCAAAAATCATACTTTTTTTCTGATTCTTTTTCTTCTATACAATAATAATATTTAACAACAATTAATTGTAAATAAATCTCAAAATCCCAAGGCTTAAAACAAATCTGTAGAATACAAATGAGTAACTTTTTGACTTCTGTTTTAAAGAAAAAAGGTTGTTTTCTTCTCATTCCACTCATAGAGTTGGAGACTTGCATATTGCAGTGGGGAACTTCACAGCACAAGGGCAGGAGCACAATATAAAACAACAGCTTGTTGCAGGCCTTTCAGTTCAAAAAGAGCCAGCTGTTTTATTATTTATGTTCTTCAAATTCAGAAGACAGGAGGCATTATATTCTGAAAACATGCTGCTGACTTCAGACAGTGCAGTGAGTTAGAAGAACTGAGCTGAAAAGTAAAATCACTGAACAGCTAGTTCTGTTCTCACTCAAACCATGACATACATATTTAAATGGATGTGCATATGTGCATAACCAGCTCTCTCTTATCTTTTCCAAAGTAGGCAGAATAAATCTTAATATCAGGAAAAATAAGATTGAATGATCCTATCCTGCTTTGGAGAGTGTTTTAGTACCGAATTGGTGAAGAATATTAAGCCATGAAGTTTCCTTGGGTCCACATTAATAGTAGCCACTGAATGAGATTGCTCCATGTCTTGGTAGGAAAATTTATATTTATATGGCTATGTTATAGCAAGTTGCCTTACATGTGACCGATATGCTACAGAAGAAGAACAACAAAAGCAAAGTTATTGTAATGTAAGAACAGTAGTGGTAAATGTGAGAAATATGTTGAAGAGCAGTTACAATGGTTTAAAATATCAAATTTAACATGATTAATCGAGTTCTGAATGGGAAAAAGCTCAATATAAGGGTCAAGAAGAGTTTTCTATCATGTGCCCAAAATTAGAAACTCAAACCCTCAAAATCACTTTTACATATATGACGTGGCTGAACCCTAGACAGCAACTAAGATGGCTCGCTCACTCTCTCCTCCCACCAGCACAGGGAGTCTGGGGAGAGAACTGGAAAGCTGAAAGTGAGAAAACTCACGGGTTGAGGTAAAGAAATTTATGCAAAGCAAAAGACACATACATAAGCAAAGCAAAACAAGGAATTTATTCACTAGTTCCCATGGGCAGGCAGGTATTCAGCCATCTCCAGGAAAGCCAGGCTCCATCACACGGAATGGTTATTTGGGAAGACAAATGCCATCACTCCAAACCATTCCCGTCTTCCTTCTTCCCCCAGCTTTATATGCTGAGCATATAAATGGAATCTCCCTTTGGACAACTAGGGTCAACTGTCCCAGCTGTGGTTCATCCCTTGTGTACCCCCAGTTTACTCACTGGTGTGGTGATGTAAGAAGCAGAAAAAGTTGACTTTGTAAGTGCTGCTCAGCAATACTGAAAATATCTCTGTGCTATCATCATTTTTTTATCACAAATTCATAACAATGCCATACGAGCTACTATGAATAAAATTAACTCAAACTGAGCACAATACAACACAAAGTAGGTTCTGCAGTAAAATTCCAGTTGTCAGAATTGAATTGTTAAACTGTATTTTTCCATCTTCCTTTTAATCTTTTCACTCAGGTTTCTTTTATTTCAGCATAGTAACATTGTCAAATGAAAGTAAGATTGAACTAGTTTAAGCAAATACTGAAATGGTACTGGAGCAGAGTATGTTGTTTGGCTGGGTAAATTAAATAATAGGATATCTAGCCCCAGATAAGCTGATTTTTTCCTCTTGTCTTTGTTAAGCCCCATAATGAAAACTTAACTGCTGTGGTGGATTGGCCTTGGATGGCTGCCAGATACCCACTCCACTTTCACTGCTCTTTCACTCTCTCACTTCAACATAATTGAGGGAGAAAAACCTCACAATTCTAGATAAAAACAGGGAGATTACTTACTAATTACCATCATAGGCAAAATATACTTGACTGAGAAAAATAATTTATTGTCAAGTAAAATAGATTAAGATGGTGAAAAAAAGAACCAAACTAAAACCCACTTTCCCCTTACTCTCCTTTATTCGTCCTAGACTCAACTTCATTTCTTCATTTCCTACTCCTCTGTGTCCTTGCCCCTGAGTAGCATGGAGGTATGGGGAATGAAAAGTTATGGTCAGTCCATAACAATTGGTCTTTGCAGCTCTTTCCTCCTCAAGCTTTTCCACTGCTCCAGCATATATCCTTTCCACAGACTGCAGTCCCTTAGGCTACATCTGCTCTATCAAAGGTCCTTTATACAAGCTGCAGTTCTTCAAGAACTGTTGCAGCATGAGCCCTCTTCAGAGGATACAGCCCTTCAGAAACAGACTGCCCCAGCATGGGTTCCCCATAGGTGACAGCTGCTGCCAGGAGCCTGCTCCAGCATTTGCTCTCCATAGGATAAAGTTTCCTTCAGGGCATAACCACCTGATTTAGTATGGGGTTCTCCATGGGCTACAAAGTGCTCTGGCAATGATCCTCCATTGGCTGTAGTGGGACAATCTGGTCCACAATGGCCCGAATGTGAATCTCAGTTCTGGTACCTGGAGTAGCACATCATTCTCTTTCTTCTCTGACCTCGATGATTGATGATTGTTTCTTACACTTATTTGTCCTCACTCCTCTCTCACACACTCCACTGTACAGTATTTGTACCCCTTAAATATGCTTTTACAGAGATGCCACCAGCTTGGTGGCAGAATTGCACTGTGCATAAGCATCCACAGGGAATGATTTCATTATTTCATTCCCTAAACCATTACTTTTCATCAAGAAACAATAACAAAAAATCACTATCTTTTCAGCTTATCTCAATGTCATAACACAGAGTGAATTTTCAGATTCCTGTTTATGTGCATTTTTCCTGTATAGTATCCATCTATGTATGCAGAGTATCTACTGAAAGTTTGCAAATAACTAACATATGCCATAGTGATCAGGGCTAGTAATCAAAGTAGATAATACATTCAGATTCATAGACTACAGGAACAGAATTTAGTGCCTAAATTCAAAGGTTGATGTCATAATGCAGCTTTCATAGAAAGAAAAGCATTTCCAGGTAACTGGTCATACTTGCTACTGTTTGTAACAGGGAGCAGAGCTTAATGGGTGGAATTTACAGGGAAAAGACATAAGCTTCCCAACATGTAAGGATTTCAGTATACAGTATATTTATCAGGATTAAGTTTATAGTAATTTCTAAGGCACAAATATATATGTTGTTTAATAAGAGCTTTATTTTATATTTATGTGTACTTAAGAACGGCTATTCCAATATAAATTACAGAAAGTGCAAGTCAGTTGGTGATAGTAGAAGGAGAGAAGGGCTTAGTTGGTGATAATACATAGAAGAAGGAGGAGAGAAGGGCTTAGTGAGTTCATCAGTCCACATGCATATGTCAAAGTACATACATCGTGCTGTCTCTGAAATTAGGGTTTAGATTTCTGGTCTTGCAAAACTGAAATACAATGTTTATAGTGCATAATTTCCATTCTTCTTAAACATTATTTATTGATGCTTGATGGTGGTGAAAGAGAAGGAAATTTATCCACTGTATCTAAATAATATGAAACTAAACTTTTCTCATGAAGCTTGCAGTCCAAGGATGCACTGGAACTTAGTGGTGCACTACCCAAAGGCTGAGGGAAGTCACTGTAGTTTAAAACTAGAAGGACAAGGGTACTAATTGGTCCCAAAGGTTAAGCTTTATATATGAACTGCAGGAATGTTCTTACATGCCTGAGTATCACTTACAAGCAAAAATCCAGAAGCAAATACATCCTTTGAGATAAAAAAAATAACTCATCCCAACACAATATGCCTTTTTACAGTGTTAACTGGCACCTTATGCCAGTAGAGAATGTAATGAAACTTTAATCTGAGCATTTTTTATTAGGAAGTGGTTGTGAAACTTTATTTTAAATGTCTGTCACAATAAACATTAGAACCTTGAACTTTCAGAACACTAGATACATAAAGATCTTTCTTTCCATTTTGAACCCTGATTAGAGTCCAGGATCTAAGATACCAAGAGAAATCCCAGAGCTTTTGAAAGAAATTGGCGACTACATTTTGATTACAAGAGCACCAGCTCATTTTAGTCACCTTGCTTTAAGATCACAGAGCCAAATCTGGAGACTCCTGTTTGCATTTAGTGTGACGCTTTTTGCAAAGATTCACTCATCTTATTCGAATTGTCCACAGAGCATGGTAGATATCATATGATGTCTTCTCTATAAGAACCAGGAATATTTCCCAGGTCCCATATTTGCAATATCCTTATGCTACCTCAAAGTAAGGTTTGAATGTACAAAGGCAGCCTTTCCTGCCTCCTGGTTTGTGTGAATAAAGATGTCACACACATAGAATAAGGAGAGCCCTGGGACACTACAGCATGTCTTTCATCAAGCATTACTGGGAGACCAGGTTCTTAAGGTTGACTATGATGCACTGTGTTGAAATTTAGTCTAGACAGAGCCAACGTAAATACATACATCAGACTATCTCAAAGGAAATCAATATTTAAAAAAAAAATCTCTATGTTTTATGACCAGAACTCCTCTACTTTCTGTCTTATCTGTGATATTTATTACGTCTTTTAAAATAATCATAGTACTGTCCTTGTAAAAATCGTTCCCGTGACAAGAAAAGAAATGTTCAGTTCTTGTCAGTATAAAAAAATATAAACAAATAGAAAGCTCTATTATTTTTCCTTCCAATTTCAGTAGACAAGAGCTTGCCGAAAAACTACAAACCACAGTCATAGAGTAAACTCACATTTTGCAGAGTGTGGAGCATAGACAAATAATAATGAGGTATGAGGACCATGAACAAATTTTCATACCTTTAATCTAAGATGTCCTTCCAAAGATGTCTCCTGCTATCTGTGTCGTGTGCTAACAAAGGATACTAGTCATGTCAGTAGAGTCACACAGCATGGAAACATGAACTGTCCCTGCCATTTCACTGAGTGCTAAGTGTCAGTGATGTTTTCCTGCTTATCAAAGCAGTCAGTGAAGGAGACAGCTTACTGTTACCTCTGTATTTTTCCTTAAAATAAGCATCAGAACACTGAGTAGCAGCTTGGAAATGGGGATTTTAAATATACAATAGAATGATATAAGAAGTCTGTATCTTCCAAGTGAAATCATGTGTACGTAGGAATGTTTTTGGATGCTAAAGTAAAATCATCTTTACTAGAAAACAGTAAGAATATTCTCTGCCACAAATTTGTCCTGTGCTAGATAGCATTTTTCTAAACAATCCTTAAGAATGGTTTTTGAGTTACAGGAAAAAATAAGGGAACTGTTTAGCAGATAACATGCTTGCAGCCACAATATTCCTGGGGCTGAGATAGATATGCCAAAAGGAGGCACTGCCCAACAATATTCCTAAGTGTGTTTAATTTCAGAGAGTAGTTGTGAGAGGTAATCCAAATGGAGGATTTGTGATTGTGATATCCATACAGGCACATGGCATATGCAGAGAAAAAAATCCACTTTGATAATGTCCTTTTTCATGCAGTGACAATGGAGACTTCATGAAATGAGCCTGGACACCAAGAGAGGAGAACTTGTATACCATCACATCTAACTAAATTATGGCACTTTGTACCTACAGTGGTCTCCAAGACATCTGGACAATCTTGTTATAAGTTCTGCTACTACATGCTACTATAAATCTGACTTATATTTGACTCTCAGTGCTCCATATAACAAAAGCACATCAGATACAGGAATTATAGACTGGCATGAAGGATAAATTCATAAAGATGAAACCACTAATGTCTGGCAACTCTTTCAATTGATGCTATCCTCTTGAGCTTCAGACACGGAAATCCTTAATTCCTCTCACTGACAGAAATTAGTGAGGTGGAAATTAGTGATCCGGAAGCCCTTCTTGGCAACAGGTCAGACACACAGTAATCATCCCAGAAATTCTCTAAACCTATCTGTCCCAGAGCCTCCAGGTCTCATTCTCCCCAGCTGAGAGAACAAAGTTGAATCCAGAAAAGAACTCCTTTCATGCTTTGCCTGCCACACATAAATTTTGCTGTTCTCTAAAGCACTTCTCCAGAAAACATCTGAGAGACAACCAGTTTCATTCAGACTCCATCTTTCTCTGTTCAACTACAGGAAATAACATAACTTTCTGCACAGGTTCTTGTTTAGAATATCAGAAATGTCTTGGACTTACTATACTTCAAGGATCTTCTGAGAATTTGTAATATATATGGAAAAAAAGAAGAAAAATGGATGTTCTTCTTCTTCTGGAATGTCTCCTTTACATACTATTACAACCTATTAACAGATTTTTTTTTCTGTAATTTTAGAAGTTGTTGTTTAGGAAATTTTTACTTAGTTCACATTGTTCCTTTCATTGCTATCCAAACTGGAAGTTTCTGTGTGGTTTTCTTGAAGAAAACCACTTTGGTAGCCTGGAAATGGTGCATCACAGAACTGAAATAGCAACTTATTTTCTACCTTTATAAAAAGAGGCAAAAGGTGTCAGTCAATAAGAATCTTCTCTGAAATGCATAAGTAAAATGAATTCATGTGACAAGAATTTATTAGGTTTTTTTAATAGTCCTAGAAGAAAATAGTCCTCCATCTGTGACCATCAGTATTATTATACCAACAAATGACATCAGACAATAGGTTTAGAGCTGATGCTTCTTCTGAAATACTTCAATTTCAGGCAAGTCCTGTAGAATCCTGTGCTATTCTTTGTGAATGAGTACTACACCATAATGAAGAATATAATTTTTCCTTGAAATAACATGTTCTTTGTGAATAACCAACGCTAGAGTCACCAATGAAATTTGGCTGTAACATATATTCTAACACCACAAAGCAACTGCAAGCTTGGCTTTATTTAATGTATAGAATCTATTAACAGCAATAAAAGTTTGGAGTCGCTCCAGCAAATTTCAGCTTGGAAAACATTGAGCCTGAGAGCAAAATTGGACTAGAATGGAAGAGTGGGATAGTTTTTTGTGGGGGAAGTGGAGGGAGGATGGTTGTTGGGGAGTTTTTTCCAGTTGAATGATTGCTCCCCAAAAATTGTTACAACCACTGGATATGGTTCATCTCACCAAATGCAGACATCCATAGCATCTAGGAATAGTGGTTACCTAATGACTCTTAATTCCCTTTACAGTTAATGAAAAGAAATAGTGATTTTTAGATGCTGATTCATGTCATCCCAAGAATCTAAACTTGCCAGGTGAATTGTCCTCTAGAAGGGTTTCTATGTATCCAGTAAATCAGAGGACGAACATTCCAGGAACAGACATCTAGCTCAGGGGAGAACTAATTCCAGTGTTCTGAATCTGAAATATTATTTCTGAATATACTATTTTAAAAACAACAACAAAAAGCCACAAACAAACCAACCAACAAAACCCAAACTAAGCACCATATTCTCCATTTTCTTTTACAAAAAAAAATAATAAAAAAAAAAAGATGACATTTATTTCAGAGAAACAGATGTGATAAAGGTCATAATGATGCACACTTCACTAGCTCACAATGCTAATCAATAACCAAGCTGATCAAAGCCATCATCGTTCTAGCACTGCACAGTACGATTTATTGTTTTTAACATTTCTCATTATGAGCTTTTTTTACTTTGAAGGCTGTCTATGTTTTCCCCTCTACTGGACTGTAAGAATTATCCTTTAAGGTTCCTACAGTACAGAGAGGTGTAGTACAGTCCTTTTCAAAGGTTCTTTAGAATTTAGGCCCCTCCCCAAAAGTGTATAGACACTGAAAGCAGGGACGGGTGACACAGGCAGACTACAGAGATGCCGTTCATCACTGCAGGGTGAAAATGTGTGTGGCCAAAGCTTGATTAAAGTTCAGTCTGGTCATCACTATGAAGGACAACAAATAGTGCTTTAAAGTATGTTAACAGCAAAAGGAGAATCAGAGAACATTGTTTTGTTGCTTGATGAGGTTGGTCACCTCACAAAAAGGATGTAGACATACCAGAGGCCTTTAATGACTTCTTTGCATCCCTCTTCAACAACAGTGAGAATCCTGGAATGCCAGCCCAGCACTGGAAGACCATGACTGGGGAGTGTGTGATAATTACAAGAGTTGCTGCTCCAGCTAAATGCACATAAATCTATGGAGCTTGATGGGATTCATCCCAGGGTACCAAAAGAATTGGCTGATGTTATCTCTCCATTAATTTTCAATAGTCTTGGGAGTCTGGAAAGGTCCCAGTCTGGAAGCTGGCAAATGTTTTCCCAGTTTTCATGAAGGGTAAGAAAGAAGATCCTGGTAATTATAGGCCTGTCAGTTTCACTTCAGTGCATGGTAAAATATGTGAATTAAGTTTGTCAGTAGTACTTAGTAAACTTTGTATCACTTCTTTTCAGTGTTTTTGAATAACAGGCTATGTAGTCTATGGTGGATGGACATTTATAACAAAAATTTTACCCAATCTTCAGAAATATTAAAATTATGTAGATAATGAAAATAATCTGATAGAGCCAGATCAGTGTTTTCACAGGTTGTTTTAGACTTAGATGTAGAATTCTTGTATAAAAGAGGCAATACTACAGTAATGATGGAGAAAAATATAATTTTACCCTGATTAAACATACATGAACATAAGGTTGAGCTACTACCACAAAGACTGAAGCATTTTTAAATTTGGCTTTATAGCACATAAAATAGTTTTTGATGCACTGTACCATAAATGCCAAAGGAATTTTTAGTTAAAACATTCATTTACAATAGCTTGACCTTCACATTTTAGCTTAAAAAATGGTGAGCTGAACAGACTGTCATTTATGGGCTTATACAAATAAGAAAATTATTAAAAACAAACTTATTTTAGATTTTTCATTGTCTTCATTTATGCGAATATCTCATTTAATCTGCTTAATTTAGTAGTAATATGTCAGATGGAGCTGAAGGTCATACAATCACCACACTCAATGGTAAATATCTCTTGGAAAATAAGATTTCATCATTACAGTCAATAAACAAGCTGCCATCAATAAAACTAAAATACACTCTAATCAAAGAGAGAGGCATGTGTTTGTGATTATGTTTCCAAAAACTTTGGGTCATGCTCCTCTGGATGAGGCATAAAAATTACCAGATGGTCAGGGGTGGCATAAAAAGGCGTGGGTTTATTACTTCTGTTCATAGTACCAAAATTTAATCATTATGCTAAGCAAAATAGATGTGTTAAGTTTTAAAAATTCACCTGGTAGTAGAGAAAGGGAAGCATGCAACACAGTTTGTGAAATGCTGCTGGAAGGATATGCAAATAGATTATTTTGCTAGAATCTAAAACATTTGGTACGAGTCACATCCAAAGAAAAACATTCAGATATTATGTTATAAACATCAATGAATATTTGTCACTTTCTTTTTTTGTCTTTCTTCTTTTCTTTTTATTTTCTTTTCTTTTTTTCTTTTCTTTTCTTTTTTTCTTTTCTTTTCTTTTCCTTTTCTTTTCCTTTTCTTTTCTTTTCTTTTCTTTTCTTTTCTTTTCTTTTCTTTTCTTTTCTTTTCTTTTCTTTCTTCTGAGTATAGTAATGAGCCTAAAGGAGAACATGTTAAACATAAATGACTATGTTATACAACTGTCCAACCAAATCATGCTAAATATCATCTAGAAGGCAGGGACAAACAGATTTAGGTATAAAAATGACAATACACCTCTCAGCAGTGGGGGCAGTTGGTGGGGAGAAGAGTGGAATATCTAGCAGAGATGATCAGCAACCTGTGCTCCTCTTCCTCCCCCCAAGACATGGACACCTTATTGGTACGAAATATGGTTTCAATATTCTGTATACCTTTTATTTCTATTATCTGTCAGTGCTATAACTCAGGCCTGAACCTCTGATGGCATGTTTTCTGAAGGAATACTTCAGTTCATGTGAGGTGTAGCAATCACAATCTTACAAAAATTTCTTCTCTATCTTCATATTAGACTGAAGTCTCTCATCTTTCTACTGCTATTACTTATTATTGTAGATTTAGTTTAAAACTGAACTTATTTTATTAAGACTGTACTTCTGTTTTATTGTTAAAAAGAAAAAGATTACACTTTTTTAGATATTGTCATCATAAAAAAGATTGTTGGTAATATTTATTCAAACCAAACCTAACCTATGTTATAAAACTTGACAACATGATTGCAAAACCAGTGCAAACTGTCTTCCTTGCAGTTCTTAGTATTCTTTTATTATTAACTTAACAGTCATGAAAAACTTAACTTCTTCCTTTTAAGAAATAATAAAAAAAAAACCAAACCCCAGAATCCTGAGAATAGAAGAATGTAAAATATATTTTTTTTTCCCCTAAAATTTTATTTTCTTTTAGAAAGTAACATTCTTGATAAAAGTACGCTTCTGAGGAACTTTGTACCAAATAAAAATATTTCTATAGGTCTTCTCCTTCAGGTCAAATCACAGATTTCATAGAACCATAGAATGGATGGGGTTGGAAGGGACCTCTGGAGATCATTGAGTCCAACCCCCCTGCCAGAGCAGGATCACCCAGGGCAGGCCACACAGGAACAGATCCAGGTGGGTTTTAAAAGTCTCCAGAGAAGGAGATTTATTTTTTTTATAGTATAACTGTGGAAATAACTTTTATTAGCTCTATGAATTTCACATTTTCTTAATAATGGAACAATGAAGAGTAAGTTTATAGCTCAGTAAGATTATTCCTCAGCAAATTCTCCAGAAGCAAGGAACCTGAGGAATTCACAAGAATAGAAAGAAAAAGAATCTTTTTTGTTGTTGTTGTTGTTGTTATTATTAATGTAGGCACCTATGACCCAAAATAATTGAATACAGATTTGATGCCAAAAAATGAATGTGATTTTTACATACCATTACAAGAATTTTGCCTAGAGGTATCACCCTCCACCTCCCCCAGAATAGAGTTTATAATAGGGTTATATACTTTATAAACACTTATAAGGACTTTTTATGGCAACATGCTTCCCACTTTTCACCATCCAGGGGAAGAACATCAAAACAATTTGAACAAGCAATTTGAATAAACTTGGGGAATGAGGCTTTTGATTGTGTGAATGGCTTGGTTTTGTTTGTTTTATAATATGAATTGTCTATGTCTGTAGTAGATTGTTTTCAGCTAATTCCTTGCAGCTGTTGCTAAATTACAGGCTCTGCTTTCCAAGGCCACTTAGGGAAAGGAAAACTAGCACTATTTAACCACTAATCTGACTATGTAATGATCTGAATGAAAAGAGGAAAAAACATTTGCTCCTTCTAGTTGTATGACACAGAATCTTTGCCAACTACTCACTGAATCGTTGCCAATTATTTGCTAACAAAAAGTAATTTTTATTCCTTTGAAAATAATATGGCAAGAAAGATAATTAGTTTTTAAATTAACTGAAGTGTCATTAGCCAAGCATTATTTATTAGTAGCCAGGGGTAGCTAAAACTTAGTAGCTTCAGTATGCCTGCAAATTGTGAAGGTCTGATTTTAGTTACTGAATTCAGTGCAAACACTAGTATAGTCAGATGCATAAAAATCACATGAGCATCATCAAATTAATTCAACCTCATTAGCCTCATATTTTGCAGCATCTAATTGGAAGAAGCAAGAAGATATTTAGAAGTTTCCAGATTAACTATAATCAAATCCTCCAAAGAGTGGATGCGTAGTTATATGATCCAATAATCCAATCTATAGAAATATGACTGCATTCTTATTCTACCTGGACAAAATGGCTTCACATTCAGAAGACATTTACTCCATGTTATTTATTGATAATACCAAAAATCATCATGTCTACTGGTTTGATACGTATTTTCTCTGCTAAGAAGAAGGATGTTATAAATGACCTATGTGCACTGTTTAAAGAACGTGGTTTTCTGGACTCAATATTTATGGAAGCGATAGTTAATAATGCTGCCCAATTTTCCTCTTATGTAATGATGTTTCTGAATATACCACTGCAATGACAATGTTACCTTTCTTATTTAGATAATAGCAGTGCCAGATATCTAAAGGACTTTAAATAGGATTTGAATAATTAATTCTAGATTATTTTGATCACGGGTATACATGCTTTGAATATAATTTGTTATAATAATGTTGCATTGAATACACTTCTATATAAGGATTATTTATTTCCCTGTTACATGGTAAAATATGTACAAAGATTAAAGGCAGTGTGAATATTTGAAAGAATTTTCCAACTAGAAGCATCAATTAACCTATGGTTTGTCCATTCCATTAATTGGAAAGTGTTTCTATTTTATGATCTCATAGAGTATGTGCAGTCAGCTCTACTCACCATAGGTAAATATTACCAAAAAAACACCGTAATGTTTGTATATCTCAGGATCTAACTCAAGAGAGTGTACAAATTGTTTCCAGTGTGCATTGAATATAATATACTCAACCTCTTAGTTAAGTAATGTCTGTAATGTATTCAGGGAGAGTTACTTTAAATGCATGTTCAATATTCTTCCTAATTAATTTTATTAAAAATAGTTAAAGGTCTGAAGAAAGGAAGAGTGAAACAATTGTTCAGTCCTTGAAAAGGTGAAAAAAGTAAGAAAAAGTATTTCACTGAACTATATATAAATAAAAAGAATATAACCAATTGGCATAAGCAGGATTTCCTTACAGGAAAAATGTGTACAACAGCCATAATACAAATATGTTTGAAATCTCATGAACATCATACCCACTATTCCAGTGTAGGATCATATGCAAGGACATGGTCTTCTCTTATTCCTGCCTCCTTCTCCTGTCACACAGGCTGGTTTGTGTCATGTACAGGTGCTTATCTCTCTTCTGTGACAAAATGACATACTTCATTTATGTCCAGCACAGTGTTCACAATAACCCTGGAACCTTTTGAGTAGAAATTCTGCAAAACCAATTGTTCTCAGAGCTGTGCTCCAGCAAGTAATTATTTCTTCATAAACACAATACTCTGTCCTTGCTGCTGAATTTCATTGTTTCTTTTTTAGAGAATGTGTTTATTTTGTTTTGTTTGTTTTAGTTTTGTTTTGAATTTTTTTTTAATCTGTTACTGAGCAGATTTTTAGTCTCTTCCAGCTTCATGTCATCTTCAAATTAAGTATACCATCAATCCAAACATTAATGAAACTATGTGAATAAAATCAGACCCAAGATATATCCCTGCAGAATCTTTCTGGTTATGGTCCTCCTTTTTTTGGCAAAAAATCCCCATTCAGAACAGAACAACAGTTACGTAACCACTTGCTAGTAGTTTTACCTGTTCTATTTTTCCTGGATATCTTATTAAAAAAAATGTTGGGATAATTTCAAAGCCTTGCTCAGGTAAAGATAATTTAGATTTTTACTTCTTTTACAGGAGTATAATAATTTTAGATGAAAGCCTGACTAACATGCAAAGTAAACTCATTTTAATTTTAGTAATCATTTTATCATCTGTGTTATAAATAAAACATACTGTTATTTATCCATCTAATTTTTATGGGAATTGTCTATAAATCCCTAGTTTTTCTTAATTTTTTTCTTTTTTACTATTTCACATATACTTGGTTGATCTTCTCAGCCAAAGAGAGGAGTTTTCAATAAGAGAAACCCCCAACTATTATAGCTGCCTGCCTTACATTTTATGCTTCCAAATGGCTTGGCAAACCATGTGTCCTGCCTGACAGAGCACAGCTTTCAACACAGCTGTAAGAGAAGGCTCATATAATTACACCTTCTGAATCCAGAGCAAAGCACTTGGCCTTTTATTTATTAGAAAAGCTAAATTCTAAACATATGTCCATGTTTTATGTCAGAACCTTCATTTTGCCCATTTTCAGTCCAGACGCTGGACTGCAATACTGAAAAAAATTGACTCCTAGTGTAAACAGTGATTCCATTCCACCAGGTTAAAGATATTTGCTCTATCTACTACTATCCTCTACACATTCAAGTTAAAATTATCTTCCTGACTAGTTAAAATTGTGATTAACTGAATATTTATATATTTATATTTTCTCTGCATTGTTCTGAAATGAAGAATCAGGTTGCATCGAAATATTCATTCACGACTAATTACATCTGCACATTCACTCCATCTTCTTGCACTATTAAGTACACTATTAAGGACTGTTAAGAAGATCTATAATGAATATCTGATCATTAAACTGAGGAGCTATATTGGAAGGCATATGGTCTATATGAGAATAAATCACGTCTGTATAAACAACTTCAGTTCTGAAAAGTCTTCTATCTGGAATGGCTCACTTCTGAGTTTAATAAAGTAGTAATTAAAAATATCTTTTAAGCATTCAGTTAATATTTGTACACACTGCAAATTTTTGAAAAAATTCCATTTTTTGATGCACTAGCAAATATTAAATACCAACAGATGGTTCATTTTAAAGGTTATGCATAAAATGAGCAACATTTGTCATGAAAATGGTTTTGTCTTCAAAAATAATAACATTAAATCTAATTTCCCAAGCATCCAGAATTATTCCATTCTTTTCTGTTTCATCAGATTTTGAAATAATAAAAGAGGGGATATTTTCAACCTTTTCTAAAGAAAATATTTCATTAATTCCCCCTAAAATTATATACATTGATTAACTTTCAGCTAATTTCCTGCTGAGTGGAATTTAAGTTGTTTGATTGTTGTTTTGTTTGTTTGTTTGCTTTTTTTGTTTTCTTTCTTTCTGAGTCATAAAAGCAAAGGATCTGTGAGGGGAAAAAAATGTGTTTTGACTTGATTTGATGTTACACTGACACATTGCAAATGAAATTCAGTATAGGTAAAATCGAAGTAACACACAGAACACAGAATTTACAGATGAACAGTATATTTTTCAGGAGGAATTGAAAGAATTGCACATTTTAATCTCTAATTAGATAGAAAAGTAAAGAGTTTGGCATAGTGTTCATAAAAAAGGCAGGGGATCATTCTGAAAGTATTCATCTCTTAACACTTCTAATGTCTTAGCTGCACTTCAAGAAGATACTGCAATGACACATCACATACTGCACATCATGACAATTCCTGTAAGACATACTGTGATTCCTCAGAGCTCACCGGGTAGCTCATACACACAGAAATACATTGTCAAATAATTACCTTTTCTCAACCCTACACATCTGTGCTTTGCCTATCCCACACTCCATTCCTGTGTCATGGAAGAATTTGCTGTTCCATGCTGGGCAGGTTGAACACCACACATTCCCACACTAATAGAATAACTTGTTTGTTTCACAGGAAGACCTTGATTCTGTTCAATGTTTCTAAAGATGAAGGATGGATTATTACAGTTATTAATCATCGAGAAATAATCTGTTTATAAGGTACATCACACTAATGTTGTTTTCAAGCTAATGCTTTAAATGAACATATACTGGAAAGATTAAGAAGTTGCAAAAAATACACCTTTTTTAAGTTTTTAAATTGCATTGTAAAAGTATGTGTTCAGAGGGTTTTTATCATATCCATACATTTTTATTTTAATGTTACTGTTTTTCTACTGAAAATCTGATTATTTGCTTCAAAACTATCTATGTATTCTTTAATTAGAGAAAGTAAGTATTGAAAATAACAAATCAGAAAAGCATGGAAAAGAACAGAGAGAGTTACTTCTGCATTCATTTCCCCAAAGGCTGCCACAAATTTGTTTATTTGGTATGATTAATATTAGCTGTTCAGATGATCCAGTAAGAGGAAAATAATAACTGATTAAGGCTCCATCTTAGATTAGCTATCCCTCAATAAGAAATCAAGAAAAATGATAAAAAGAGAGGAGTGAAAATAGGATAAATTACACATTCATAGTTCCCTTTATGCTTAATGAGACCCATTCACAATTACACTGTGGAGAAAAAAAGAAAAAAGATAACTATTTCTCCTCTGCCTATTTCACCTCTTATTTTTATTACTGTGAAATATTTCCTTATTAAATTATTTTACAGTAGATTCTGATCACAACTAGACTGGTCACCCACGTTCTGTTGAACCATATAACTGATAATTTGAGAGAAGATTGAGAGTTAGCCAACACTAAAAAAATCTGATAGTAGTTGTAAATGTTAGTATATTTTTAATTGCAAACTGCAGGAAGTATAAGATGAATAAGTTCATCACAAAGCACTGTACTTTGAGGGCAAAATAATAAGTCTCTATAAAATATTAATAGTTTATTTGAGTATATTTCATTGAGCTAAATGATTTAAGGACAAAATGATGCATAATAAAAAAATGCTCTAAAACCAGAAATGCTGAGTCAGCTAACAGATAATGAAATTATGTTAGTCCACTAATGTATTCCAGCACAGCCGGTAGACTCACTTATAACACAAAACATCTTTTCTCTGTTGGTAAACAGTAGTGAAAATCCATTTTACATGATCAACACATTCAACTTTTACAAAATATTTAGGTGGTATAAAGGGGACAAGGGAAAGACTCAGCAATGCTTACCTCAGGTCCTGCTGTTTCCTTTCCATCTATCTTCAGATTTGTTCTAAAGTTAAAAATTGAGATTCTCTTTTTACAGTATGCTATATTCTTTTTATTATTATTATTTATTTAACATATTTACACAATATATCCTTAGTGGTCACAAAATTACATTTCCATTATTTATACTCTAAATATGTTCCTACATAATGGTTTATCTCCTGCAAAATACTGGATGAAAATTCCTCTCTTAAGTTCTTTAGCAGTTTTGCATGCTAGTTTGGCCCTAGTATCTTTTCCTATTAATTCTTGCACTAGTTGTTACTGATTTTCTTGTCCACATAAAACTTTTGAAGGATTCTTCAATTTTAAAGTGGAGAAATATGTTCCTTTTTTTTCCTCTGAAATACTGGGTCAAGTGCTTCAATGAACAATGAAAACTATTATTGTACAATGAAAATGAATTCCACTTTTAAAAGAAAATCTTTGGATTTTGGATATCATATTGGTAAAAATGTTTTACGGTAACTTACTTTAATACACCAGATTTTTAAAAACTCCAGTTGAGTCCCCATTTTTATCTGGCACATTTATTTAAATTGTGATCTGGCATTTCAAGTTTTCTCATTTAAGATGCCGTCTTCTGTAACACCTGTTCTTTGTTTTCCTGAATATGTTAAGATCCATTTCCAGATAGATTAATCAACACTTGGAAAAAGTAAAAACAACCAAAATGTAGAAAGAAAAATATACAAGAACTTTTGTCACCGACAAACAAGATTTTCACTAAGCATTTTCAATGTAATTAATGCATCAGTGTCATTCAGCTTCTTTTTCAAGTTTATTTTAAAAATCCCTTGCCATAACATCTTGACTTTGTCAGCAGATATACAGGAAGGACTAGATTTACAAGCTCTTAGGCTGTTCATTTGCTGTTCATTTTAGATGCTTTGGTTTGCAGCCTCTCAGCACTCATGTATGACCTTTCTTCAAAGCTGCTGTTTTTACCAGAGTTGATTTAATTGCAGAGATGAACTTTAACTTCTGAAGAATCATAATCCACTCATTTGATGCATATGCAGTTATCTTTCTTGTTCTTTACCAGAAAAGTATTCTATTAAAGTTCAAAACTGGCTGGTCAGGGTTCTGATCTAAAAGAATGCAAAATGTTGTTTATTACCATGCTGTCTTACCTTTTTTTCTTAATAAGGCTTTCAGTGACATTATTATGGGTGTCATCCAGCTCCCTCCTATACATGCACAGATGTAACAGAAAATTCAAAAATTAAACACAGATGCCTTGGTATGTGAAAAGGTCACTTTTCCAATATCTTCCATTTTGTTAAGTAAACAAAAATATCTTATCTAATAAACAGGATGTTCTTCACCAGGGTGAGGGGTGTGGTGGTTTGACCTCAGCTGGATTCCAGGTGCTCACCAAGCTGGTCTGTCATTTGCCCCTCCTCCTCTCAGATGGACCAGAGGGAAGAAAATAAGATGAAACTTGTGGGTTAAGACAAAGTCTTTTCTTCCTCCCCTATTTTCTACTTTTTGGGATTTTCTGGGGTCTGTTTTCCAATAGTTATGCAATATGCTCTCTCTTCATTTATCTACCACTGCACTGTATGTAAGAATTTACCTGTTTCTTGCAAAGGCAATGTAGTATTACCTGGCTAAAATGCCACAGCTGGTCTCCTTCAAACTTGGTTTTGGTGATCATTGCAAACTGTTCCACATAATAAAATCTTATTTTTTTTTATTTTATAGATGTTAGGCTTTAAGATCATTCATCTGTGAACTCTGATAAGTTTTATAATGCATTTTTCCTTTGTTTCTGTTTAAAATGTGGAATTAGTTTCTAGAACTATGTGCAGATGCCTATATTTGTGCATATATATATTCTTGTTATGAATATATTTGATTTTATGTTGAGACTTTTCCTTGAAACATACTGCTCTCTGGAGCGAGAGTCATTTCAGATACATTTTCTGCCACAGACAAATGTGAATATGTAAAACAAAGCAGAAATACAGCTTGACCTTTTACTTCATGGAATTAGGTTTAAGCCACCTTTAACATTCTCTCTAAACATGTTCTCTTTCAGGCTCACAGGGTATTTTTTTTGGCCTTCCCACATGGATGGTTGTCACTTTACAACACTAAATTATTTCTGTGAACAAATTAAGCATCAGATGTCCTTTAGATAGGACATTTGACTTAAAGTTTGGTACTCTGTGATGTCAGAGAGAAGTGAAGCAGTGAAACTCAACTGTCAGGAAAGGACTCAGTGTGTCAACTCCAAAAATGTTTGAAAGGTATCTGAAGCTGGTGGGTCTGAATATGTTCTTTTCACAAAGATCAGGTAGGCTGGTTTTTATTACTACATAACCAAATTCAAATTTTGGGAAAGCAGTGAGATTGACTGGAATTTACAGAAAATTGATACCTTCTCTTCAAAAATATCTTGTGTTGTCTGTACAGTTCATTAATACATTTTAAAAATACATATATGCATATACATAGCCCAAGAGCCAGATTCCTTTAAAATGACATTTTACATGTATTCAATATTAATGAAATCTTAACCTTTAAATAGATGATTCATCTTTCTCACAATGTGCAGATTATTCACAGGAGTCAAAGGAGTATCCTATGGGACCCAGATGCAACCTGGGCCAAGGGTTAGGAAGCTTCTATATGCAAACCTGCTCCTGAGGAGGCTAGCCCTAAATTATCCCTAAAAGCAGATGGACTCTGTAGAACTCAGAACACAGGAACCAAAGTTATCTTCTTATAATCATACAGTTAACTATGAAAATAGAAATGCAGTTTATTCTGCAGAGGTGAGCAATCCCTCTCATGTAAAATTAATGCAGTTGACTTTTAAAAGATTGTTTCTCCAAGGGAAATTTTTAAAAATATTCTTCTTCTATAGAAATACATTAATATAAAACATTCCCAAGTCTCCTCTTTGGAAGCAATCTAAGTTAATGTAACTTTATTTTATTTCCTTCTCTTTTGTGGTAGCAGGATTATAATAGGTTTGAATATACTTATGTGATGCCTAGGGTGGTACAAGAACAAGGCAGCAGCTCTACATAGGGTGCAGTTACTACCATCATAAAGATCCTGCAGTAGTAAAATCAGCAACCTGCAAGCACACAGTGAATGATAGATATCATGTATCATGGTGACAGATTCCAGTTGTTCATTCCTATATTTGGTCTTTATTCACACCTAAACCACTTATTCTGTTAAAAGATGAAAACAGGATAGTTAAGATTAGCTGACCCTGGAAAAGGCCACAAGGAAAAACCTGATCCAAATGTCTTATATTAGTTTGTAATCAAATTTCTTGTAATTCACTTGTACTAAAACCAGAGGAAGGAAAGAAAGCTGATGCTACAAGGATCTATGTCAGGAGTAGACAAATTCAGTGCATTTTAAACACTTGGAATTTCATTGCAGAGGAGAAATAAAGAGAGAGTTTTCTTAGATAATATTTCTACTTTTAAGGTAGGCAAAAGTAAAATGTGACGGTATCAAGAAGTGGAAATAGCTACAGTCAGGGATATCTGTTGTTTTATTGGGATAGGGCTTAGGGAACTAAAATAATTTTTCATTTATTTATGCAAAGAAGAACACAACATACATATAAAACTTTGAGGTAAAACTTCACTAGCACTGCCATACCTATCATGTTCTGTGTTGTAAACTGAAAATATTTTTAATCATTTGAATCCATATTGTCTAGACCCGTGGTTTTCTGTGAAAAATTAGAAGTTCTTGTTTATAAGATACATTTTGCCCTAACCTTTAGAAAATTACATTTATTAAATTAACTGAATTGAACTCTTGAGGATAACATTAACCTTTTATATCCTGTGATAGAACAGGTCATTCTCTGACCTATTGATTATTATTCACCTCAAAAAAGTTTGTAAAGGACAGTGACATGAAATTCTTTATCTCTTTTCAACTAATAACTCCATTTTGACTATCAGCCAGAAAAAGTAAATAGTTATTTTATAACCTATGATGGAAAGTAATTTCTGATGTCTAAAATGAGGATCACAGAGGATGATGTGACTTCACAGGAAGGCATTGATCAAGAAAAAGTTATTAAAAAAGCAATGAAAAAGTATCTTTTACCAACTGTTTTCTAGATGTATTACTAGTGGTAGTGAGAATTTTGTCAATTGGAAGTTCATTATGAGGAAAGAAATTCCATAAAATAAGAAATACATCACTGAGTTTCCTAATGCTTTTCAGATTAATATGCTCACTATTTTCTGCCCTTCTCCACCCTTGTCTCTTCCAGATAAATAACAATCCCCTGACTTCTTACTTCTTTTCCCGATGGTCTCAGTTTTACTAACTCTGTACCCCAAATTGGCACTTCTTACACCGTTACCTAGATCATCTGAACCATGTATTATTATATTACTGATAGAGCTACCGAAGCACGGCTGACTCTGCAAGACACTATTCTCCAAAAGATTGTTAATCCTCTTTTCCAAATATCTGTGAAGTTTGGCTGTCTTTCACAAAATCTTCCTTAACCATCTGTAAAATCCATCCATGCCTCACAGCACTATACATAATTTTGTTATCTACTCACACTATTGTCATGCCCAGCAATTATTCATGTTCTGCCCAGGCACTCATGGCTGTATAGGTAGCCAAGCCTCAGACCAGTGCCCATTTGTCCATCTGCAGGCCTTCTTAGAGCAAGCAATGGGTTCCCAGTAATAGACAGCTCTTGGAAGATAAGCTGCAAGCATGTCTCTAGGTCTTATATTCTGGCCTAATGATAGAGCATAAAATATTTTAATCAGGCAGGTCCCAATTTGTTTAGCAGTTCTGTAGTCCCTATATTCCAGATATCCTGAGATTTTCTTGTAGCTTCTCTTTTTCCAACCACCCTATCTTTTGACTGAGTTTACCATTACAACAATATCTTCTTTTATTATCAATATGCCTTCCAAAGCAAGGCTCAAAACAGCTCACAAATGGCAGGCAAAATAAGCAACATGATATAGTAGCAAGCCACAGGGTAGGCAGACTGTTAAATAAAAAGAACACAATAGGAGACAAGATATAAAAGAAGCAAGCAAGACTGCTATTTAGTTCCCTCTGCTAACTAAGGGTTCCCATAGTCAAGAAGACACGTCAGCTCAACCTGGACAAGCAACCTGGAACTGTTTCTGAAGCCAAGGATGAAAAACATGTTGGTCCACTGTATTGCTTTAGAGGGTATTTTCTAATGCTGAAAATCTATGACTTTGGTTATGGCAATGTAATACCACCAATTCAATAAATTTCACCAAGTCTTTCATGACATGAGAGTTTTCTTTTTGGGCTTATCCACCAAAGGTGCTACAAAAGGACATAATATGTTTCTACTCAAACATTAGCCTAATCATTTTGATGTATGTGCACAGAAATTTCATGTAGCATACAACCAGTATAACATCTGTACTTGTCTACATCATTGACTTTTGAAATTGGTGATTAACTATAGAAATGAACATATATAGAGATATATATGAGAATTCTAAGAGTTTACAAGACTTTAACTGTGGCTGTCTGCAACAGCTTCTAAACTGTAGGGGGTGTAATATTGAAAAATAATAATGCATGCTTATGTTACCTTGCCTTTGAAGTTTCCTGACAGACTGAAAAGAGACTAATTCTACTGCTGGCCACTTTGCAGTGACAGCTGGATGAAGTTATTGTAAACACTGAAGATAACTTTCCATATGGCAAGAATTCCTAACTATTTATTTGGTAATCACCAGTGTATGCTCATTAGGGCCCAGAGCTACATAACCTTATTGAATATGATTGTCTGCTTAGAAATTCTGTTGTGTTGAATTTATCTGCAATATGTTGCCCCTAAAAAGGGTCCAAGTCTTAGATTCAGATACAGATTTTGATCATCAAAGGTGAAATATTTATGTATTTGGATCCTCTTCCCCACCACCTTCTCTCCCGCTCTCCTCATTCTTTTTCAGACATGGGGTGAAAAAAACCCCAAATATACACATAAATAATTTTTTTTTTCAGTTAAGCTCAAATCAAATGCAATTAGTAGTCAAATAGACTTTCCACCATTTCTGTTGTTTTTTGCTTCACTGAATTCCTCCAGCACAGTAGCAAATTTACCAATTGAAATTCCACATTTCCCAGCTTCTTTCAGCCTGCCTTTCCCTGGATGATACTAAATACCTATATTTAGATAGAATGAATCAAGCCCTAGTTTTCCATTTTTTAATATTTCATAACAAGTAGTGATTGAAGTGATAGGAATATCCTCTGAAAAGATTGTAGTATTTTAGCAGGATGCAGCTTCTCATCATTAGAATACAATTTGCTACTGCTTTAACTGGTTAAAATATTACATGACATTATCTGTTTAAAATAGTGTAACACTTAAAAAAAAATCACAATTGAAATTTCAAAATTTTGGAAATGCAACTGAAAATTATTTATTTGATTTTTTTTAAATACCTACAATCTCTTTCAGAATAGATTTTTTTTTCATAATGACTGACATCTTAGCATTTCAGAAATATGAACAGACTATTAAATATTCATTGGCAATCAACTTTCAAAGATTAAGAAGAAAACACTTTTTAGTAGATAATATCTACATAGTACATCTTCAAATATGGAAATTTCGCTAATCCTGCAATCTGCAACCAAATCCTTCACCTTCTACCTCATCCTTCACCTTCTACCTCTACTAAAAGAACAAAAACCTCTATGAAAGTCCTTTCTTCTTTTCATGAGAGTTCACAGAAAACTACAAAGACCAGAATTTTCCTTTTCAAATTACATTCAACACACTGTAGAAAGCCTTTAAACAAAACTGACTTAATTATCATATCTCTTATCTAATTCTATGCCACATTCTATACTTAAAATCATATTTTTTATTTTTTTTTTTAAGTTTCTTGATTCGCTGGCAGCAGAATGTTTCAGACATTAAGGAGACTGAAGAAAAACTACATAAATATTCTGCTTTATGAAAAATAATTATGCAGCAGAAGTCATATCTTTTCTTTCAGCCTTTTTGCTCTTTATTAATCAAACACCCATGGGATCTTTTTACTAGAGTTGATATTAATGATCTCAGAACCACAGAAAGACTTTGTTTGGAGGGATCTTTGAAGGTCACCTAATTCAGCTCATGCTCAAATCAGGGCTAATTTTAAAGTTCAGCTCAAGCTTCTGAGGGCTTTGTGTGGTTGAGCTCTAAAAATCTCCAGGGCCAAGAGGGTCAGCAGCCTAACTGGGAAACCTGTTCTCTACAATGTAAAATTTTATTACAGTAATTTTCCTCTCTGGATATTCAAAATTGCCAAGCTAATCACCCATGTTTGTTCTTATCAGTGAAAATGGTGGGAAAATGTAGGAATTTGTAAGAATAAAGATTGTCAGGCCACTAAAATATCAGATTGAGCAGATTTTAAGCATGATAATGAGTAAATACCTGCAATGCTAGTGGAAAGAAGTAGACATTCCTAACATTCTGCTAGTCTCATCTCAAAGTGCAATTCTCAGATCAGGCAGGTACTTTTAAGGGCCCTGACAGTGCCTACTTATTACATTTGATTGTAACCAGAAAGCTAAAAATTAATGACTTAGAGATTTTGACATTCTAGTGTCTAATGTCAGACAACACAAATTTTAATTTTAGGCCTTCAGAGTATTTTATAGATTGCTTCCATACACCAAGTTTTACCTAAGCAGTTAGCCAACTGAGGATCATTTTGAACCTTAAAGAATTCTCAGCACTTAGGTACTGGCTCCCAGTATGACCAAAAGATCATAAGCTTTGTCATAATTCAGAAATGTTTAAATTTTCAAACGATTTTCTATTTTAATACTTTAAATGTGTTTGAATTGACTACATCCAGTGCATGTAGACATGCCTGAATGCAATACAAGAAAAAGGATTAGGTTCATTTCAGTTGGAGCTCGTGGGGAAAATTAGAATACCACATTTAGTGAAATTATATACAGTATTGCTTTAAAATTACAACATATGCTTTTAATTAAAGAGGTTTTTATTCATAACTCAGTGAAGTCTATAAATGATCTAGACTAGATCAGGACTTATTTAAATTTGTTATCATGAATCATTAAATGAAAAAAAGTAGATAAGAAAATGTTTAGGACAAAACAGTGAATGAGAGGACACGTACAACTGTATCTCACCAATAGAGGCACCTTCTACACTGACTAATGGGGGAGTGTTACAGATCTTGATCTCTTTTCTGAAAGTTTTTTTAATATTCCATATTAAAGGGTGTGGTGGTTTGACCTTGGCTGGATGCCAGGTGCCCACCAAGCCACTCTATTACTTGCTCCCTGTCCCCCTCCTCCTCTCAGCTGGACCAGGGGGAAGAAAATAAGATGAAACTTGTAGGCTAAGACAAAGGCAATTTAATGAAAAGTTAAACAAGGCCATGTGCAAAGGAGCAAAAGAAAACAAGATTTATTCTCTACTTCCCATCAGCAGGCGATGTCTGGATTCTTTTTTGGGAAGCAGGGCTCCAAATGTGTAGAAGCTGCTCTGGAGGACCAGTGGATGCCCCCTCTCCTCCTTTTCTTAACTTTTATTGTTAAGCTGATGTCATGTGGTATGGAATATCACTTTGGTCAGTTTGTATCAGCTGTTCTGGTTGTGTCCACTCCCAAGATCTTGTCCACCCCATCCTACGAGGAGGGGAAATATTGAAAAGACAGTCTTGGAGCTGTGCGAGCCCTGCTCAGCAGTGGCCACAACACGGCTGTGTTATCAACACGTTTCTCTATACAAAGCACAGCACTGGGATCGCTGCTGTGGGGAAAAATCACTGCATCTCAGTCAGACCCAAGACAAATTGTTACAAAGGAATCTGCAAATATGCAATGGAGTATACAGACCTGGTAATTAACAAAATCATATACAATCAGAGTTATGTCACTAAAATGTAGATATCTCTGAAAAAGATGTGATCTCATCTATTAGCAACGCAAACATCCAACCAATACCATCTCTAGTATCTAACAGAGATAAGATTAGAAACCCCCAGAACCCTTGTATTATATGACAGGGCAATAATGTGGTGAATTCTACAGGAAATATTGCAATGAAACCCAGAACTATTTTATTTATTGTATTTAATTCATACTTGTTAATAACCCCTTAACTTCAATTCAGCTCTGTTTCAACTTTCCATCCACTGGGCCTTGTACAACACAGACAGCAGCAAAACACAATGCTTCAAATCATCACAGTTTACCACTTTCTAGATTCTGCTGTGGACATTAAACAAAACACAGTAGCACTCTGCATAGGTAATAATTTTTTTCTGTTACTATTTTCAGTAGGGAAGACTCTAGTGCCTGTTCAGAATGGGTTGCTTAAATAATCAGCTGGCTTTCTATTGTTGATTCAGAGCTGTACATTAGTCTCTGAAAACCAAACAATTTCCAATCCTTTGCATCGTTCTGAGTGGTCTATAACCTAGGCTCTGATTTTGGCAAGGTTATAAACCATAGCCTGTCTTTTTCTGAGAGCCCTCTGTTACAAGGGAAATGGAGACACATATCACACAGAATGGAAAGTAGCCTGAGACAGTCAATTTGTGCTTATGATATGCAGTGGATTCATTATGGGAAAATTAAACTTATCATGTGCTCTATGACTATTTCATCCTAATCCTTATGCTTGCATTACCTCAAAGAGTAAAGTACTTTTCTGTCCTTTTATTCTGTAAAGCTTTTCAGATTTAATAAATCTATATTTCCTCTTTTTATCAACACCAGGAATCCAATGTATGCAAATATATAAGGCAGATAGTTCTGTCTGCATAGGACTACATCAATGGTCTATATTATAATCCTAAATTTCTGTGAGAAATCTAGTATCACTGCCAAGAAGGAAACTTGGAAATATACACATACAATGGCCAAGATGCAATGAAAGACAAAAAATGTAAAGAAAGAAAGGATTACTCCTTTCTTTTGCTTCCTTTTAAAATATTGCTTTCAGATGCTTTAACTAGGAAGCCTACATTCTCTGCTTTCTTTCTGTAATGTTATTCCTATTTATTGGCACAGCTCTTTACTCTTTGTAGAGGACATTGGTGCTTTAGCAGGAGTCACCTTAGGTAAACAGGGAGAACATCTTTACTTCATGTCTTATGAATTCATCAATTGAAATGACAATTCCATTGAAAAATCAATACACAGAAAGCAAGAAACTTTGGAGATTGTCATGTGAGCTCAGGAAAAACAGACCACTCCACAGTCACAGGCTTAAGTGAAAAAAGACACTGTACAGAAGATTGAAGTTACATCTCCGAGAGAACACATCCACACGTCCAGTTCTCTGTGTTCCTTATTTTACATGTCCACATTAAAGAAATAATCAACATGGATAATTCCAAGCAAAAGTAAAACCAAATTACTCTTTTATTACTCTTGCCATTTCCCCCCTTTCATTCTATTTCTAAACTGTGTCATTTGGAGACTATAAAAAATGTTAAGACTGCATACAATAGCTACCATTTTTGGGTGTGTTTAGGACTAAGTGTCTTTCCACAGTGCATGTAAAGAAAGTTTGATAAATAGGCTGTATTATTAAAGACCAAATAATTAATTATAAATGTTTCCTGTGACATATAATAGAGGAATTCATAGGACCAGTCATTGATCAATTACTCATTAATGAGATTGGGTATAATCGCAAGCTCTCAGGACAAGAAAATACTACTTTAGGATGATTCCACCAACATGATATAAGTATAAATCTTTTAAAATCATACAGGTCGTAACTGTACACAAATAAAAACCACATGCAATACCTTAAGGATCTGCTATCTTTTATTCAATGCAAGAATACTGACTCTTAATCCAGACAAAGTGAAAATCTCATCTAATCTAATATCTCCTTTCCATATTTCAGAGAACAGCAAGCGATGGAAAAATCATGTATAGCTATGCATATTCAGGAAAACATGTATTTTAGATAGATTATTGTTTTTTTTCAAACCAACTGCTTTACTCCTCAGTTGCCAAATGACACTTCAGCAAGGAGCAGTCTGATGGGATAAACTATTTTTTCAATATCATATTATGCAGACTTCACGATGCATATCTTCTTTACAGTAAGGTTTATAAATGGAGGAACAATTTAAATATAATTTAAGAGCTACCCTTCAAACAATGTATCGTGACACTTTCCATATCCTGGATGTATACAAATACAGAAGGAGAATGATAACATGTACTTATAAAAAATTCTGAATTTATATCATTATTGTTGCAATATTTTTTCATTAATAAATTATTATGCTAATTTCTGTCATAATATATCTGTCCTATTTCCTTTTTTTTTTATATAGGCCTCAGTTCTAAAATCTATCGTTAAATTCAGTTAACCTGTATTATGAGAAAATCCTTTAGTTATTCTTGCAGTTAAGAATATAAATGAGTTGTGAATATATATCTTAATTTGATACTTTCATCCTTATTACATAGTCAAAATATACTATGTTGAGTAAGCACTGTTTTCTGGGTTTTAATCGTAACTGCTTTAATGAATTTGTCATATTTCATGCTCATGCAGCAGCAGCAAGACTTTATGAGAATGTTCAAGTCTAAAAAACACATGAATGAATAATTTTAACTTGATGTAAATTTTACTTCAGAACAAGTTATTCCACCTATACTCAGCACTGGTAAGGCCACAGTTCAAATACTGCCTTCAGTCTTGGGTTCCTCACTACAAGAAAGACATTGAGGGGCTGGAGCTCATCCAAAGAAGGTCAATGAAGCTGGTGAAGGGTCTATAGCATAAGTCTTTTGAGGAATGGCTGAGGGATCTGGGGTTGTTTAACCTGGAGAAAAGGACGCTCAGAGTGAGACCATATTGCTCTCTATAACTGCCTGAAAGTAGGTTGCAGCAATGGGGTATTGGTCTCTTTTCCCTTGTAAGAAGACAGAACAAGAAGAAATCACCTCAGATTGTACCAGGGGAGGTTTAGGTTGGATATTAGGAAAAATTTCTTCACAGAAGGGTTGTTAAGCATTGGAACACGATGTCCAGGAAAGTAGTGGATTCATCATCCCTGGAGATATTAAAACCCCTCCTGGATGTGGTTCTGGGCAACTGGGTCTAGGTGAACATGCTTTAGCAAGGAGGCTGGACTAGATGATCTCCAAAGGTCCCATCCAAGCCTAATATTCTGTGACTCTGTGAAAGGTAACCTAAATGATTCAGATTCTATGGTTGTACTGTATCTAGCCTTTGCAAAAGCAGAGGTTTATCAGCAAAGGTAGGCTTCTGCTCCAAAGCTGGACACCTAAATTCAGTTCTCTACAAGTGAACTTGACATATAGGTTATTGTTATGGTTTCGAGACAAGCCCATGAGGCTGCTTTCTCACCGCCCCCTTACCCCCACCTCCACTCCCAAACTGAAAGGAAAATGGGCAGTAAAGTGCAAACACCCCATGATTTGAGATAAGGAGGTTTTAATACATCACTGCAACAGGAGGAAAAAAACAAACAACAGTAGTGATACAATATGCACAAGAAGAAAGAGCTAAAGAACTATGAAATTTGCTGCCTATCCTCCACCACCCATGAGCTCCCAAAGACTGCCTGGCCTGCCCCCTGCCCTTATATACTGGTCATGACATCAGTATAGTATCAGAGAACACATTGCCTGGTTTGGTTGTCTATCTTGACTGTAACACCCTCCCTCCCAACATCTGCTGAAAATTAACCCTAACCTAGACTAACACAGGACAACTATGTTTGGAGCTCTGCTTCCCAAAAAGAATCCAGACATCGCCTGCTGATGGGAAGTAGAGAATAAATCTTGTTTTCTTTTGCTCCTTTGCACGTGGCCTTATTTCACTTTTCATTAAATTGCCTTTGTCTTAGCCTACAAATCTAGATTTTGTACTTTTAAAAAATACCCACTGAATTTTACACAACCAGTTGGCAGATCTGATTCCTATCTCATTCCAAGCACCTAGGAAGATGTTGAATTGCATTATCTTCTCTCAGTTTTTTAACTGTCCCATGTATCAACACTTTGTACCAGGACCAGGAAATTGATACAAATGCAAAGCCCAATAGATCATTATTGGATTAATTTTTCTTCTAGTGACTTTTTAAAAAAGGCTACTTGACTGTCTGAATGTTAATTCCTTCTTTCTGTGTTACTCATGCAACTACATCTATATAGTCATATCTTTTATCTTTCTTTTATAAGGTTCTGCCTTTTAACCTCCCAAAGCTATCATATCAAAAACCTTTCATCAACTGTCTTGCCTTTAAACATAAGATTGCCTTTGAAGTTCACTGAAACTTGCAAACTGTCACTAAATCTTGCCTACTATTTTCACGTTTGATTAAGAGAAAGTATGAATATCAAAGAAAAGATTGGTATGATCCACCACAAAAGGACTATACAACGTTAACAATTAATCATGCCTGTCATCTCTTGATTGCTGTATCTATTGAGGCAAATATGTCCTCCAAGTGTAGTATTTGCTACTGTGATTAGTATTAGGCAATTTGTGCTTCTAATTTTTAAATGGTTCCCATCATACATCTCAGAAAAATAGGTGCCTTAACATTGGTGAAAACTCTTTTTCATCAAAGATCACAGTCACATCACAGCTCCTTATGCCTGGACAGTAATTTCATGAACTATTTCTTTGCAGATTTTGAATTCTGAAAGGTACTATATCTCTAATTTGTATACTTCTGCACACTTGAATCATTTGTTTTCTGCCAGTGACTCAGGTGATTCTCCTTTTTATAGTTCCCTGTTCATAACACTATTGAAAGGGATATGGTCTGTTGAACAGTTGGGGAATGTTATAATTGACTTTTACTGTTTAGAAATGCTGGAAATCAGGCCTGGAAGGCATATATATACTGTCTTATTGTGTTGGCCATTTTTATAAACATATTTTTTACTGTTACTTACTTAATTTGCTTTTCTTCTACAATATGATGTTTTAAGAATCCAGTCTTATAATACCTTAACATAGTAAAACCTCAAAACATACACTTAACTCTGCATTGAGGTAAGGTATTGTTACAAAACGTTTAGATACAAAATGACATGAAACTCTTTTTAGCAACTGTGACAAAAGTTCTTTGCAAAAAAAAGCTTAGTACAGTAGACAGACCAAAGTGTGACAGAGACACTTAAATTCATTCTTCTCCTGTAATAAGTGCTAATGATGAATCAAAAATATTTTATAAATAAAGGTCCAAAGTTTTCATGTATTGACAGACAAAAGGTACTTTTCTAGGCAAAACATGCTACATATATATTTGTATAAATATACATAAATGATATCATATAGACTCAATAGACAAAGACATGAAAGAAAATGATATTACAGTGTATAAAGAAAGGAAAAAAGCATCATGCCTCTCCATAATTTCTTCTTTGCAGTATACAAAATGCAAAATTAACTCAATGTTTCATTTTGTCACTAGTCTAGCTCCATAAAGCAAGCTGACAGCACATTTAATAGAAGCACAGTATATGTAAAATATTCTAATATGCACAATATCTCTTACAGTAAGTGAATGTACAATTAATTCAGTATCAGCATCAGGAGTGAAAGCATATTAAAATCTACATCTTTACTACATTTCACTCCATCAGATCTGAATAGCCCTACTGAACTCTGCAGACTACTCCCTAGACCTCTAGAGGCCAATCTACAATGATATGGTGATATTCAGCTTAAAACTTCAGGAACTCCAGTGTGTCAATGCTGCTCATCTCTTCTGACTGTGTTTTAGAAAGAAAGATATGTCCATAGCTGGGGTGATGAGTTAGGTACAGAAAGGCAGGTGGAAAGCTGGAACAGTGAAGATCTTTTTTCTATCAGCAGCTAACTCAGTCCTGCTGGAGACAGCTACATTTGCTGTGCTAAGGAGGAAGAGGAAGTGAAAAATTCAGTAGTGGATAGGGACAGCTCTGGGAATATCCTACTGCAATATATACATATTATTTATTTATTTATTTCCCTTCCCTAAACAGCTGTATTTATCTGAGCTCTGAAGTGGACTTAGACTTTGTGCTACAGTATGGCAAATATTAAGGAAGGTGTAAACTGAAGGATGACCTAAATGTCTTAGTATAGCTGCATCTTCTCCACTAACTAGGTCAGAATGACAATTCTGTGAATAAAGTATGAGATATACAAGGTAAATATTAATCTTTGATCCCTTGAACTGTTCCTGTGTCATGGTGTAAATGCTAGAAAGTAAGCTTCATTGCCTGCCTTAATAAAGTGGTTATATTGTACAAACATTTCATAATGTACTGAGTTCCTATAAATCAATTTGAAATTAGTTTACTGTCAAGTTGATAAATTTCATTTTATCATTATACCTTGAAGGTGATTTAACAGGCACTTCACAGTGCATAATTTATACCATATTAAGAGGAGATAAGAAAACTTGTGTTCCAAACCAATAATTATTGTCACATTCATTTATAAATTCTGCTATGTTAAAGCTTTGAATACAACTTTTAGACATGAGCTATGCACAATTGCAAACCTAGAGTGTAAACTCTGAAATCTCTTGAGTTAGGTATAACTCAAATGTACAGTATATGTTTGTGATTTATAAAGTCAGTCTTTCCTAAAACTGGAAACAAGGCTACAAGTCAGCAGGCAGTGGAAGTGTAGTGTACTTGCATATACATATACATACAGTATAGTACTGGAAATTACAAGAAGAGTTGCACTTTCATTTTTCTGTTGGCTTTTACTGTCTGCGGTAATCTCAAGCAATGGAAAAACATTTGTAAAAAAACATTCTGATTGCTTTCTGGGATCATCTATAGTGGAGAACATAGATGATAATTTTCTCCAATTACCCAGTTTAATTACAAAAGAAATTGAATATTATATTATGAAGTAACATATACACATGATTGTAACAGGGTTAATGAAATCTAAGATGCATAATGTATGCATTACCCATATTCACAGTGGATATATGGGTAAGTAGAAGCATGATATTATGTGTACTCATGGCTTTTCTGGCTTATAAGAATGAGCTCAGTCACAGCATAGAGTGGTGTAATTATATTCCAGAGCTACCTGCAAAAACTGGTTTTCATTTTTTCACTAAAGGAAAGTGACAGTTTTGTCACACAATTGGAAGTAATAGTTGTTTGATTCCATGCAGGCAGTCATCTCAACATCTCTAAGTGGCTATCTGATATTCTTTTCACATTACTATAGATATATCTCTACCACACAATGGAATGCTGTGCAGGGATTTCTGACCTCAACTACCTGAGCTACCTAACAAACCAGGAGTCCTGTGCTAATGCAGAAATGACCCTACTGGTATTTAAGTAGCATTTCCACACAGTTCGTTATTTAGTTGAAAGAACGTCATCCAGCATCTACTGTTGCATCATGATGACCCAGAAAGAACAGCATTGTCATTGCTAGTAACGAGGCACGGGTTAAAATTTTGCTTACTTGATGTACACTAAATGTATGACACTCGAGCCTTGGCCAGTGAACTTGTTAGAAAACTGGTTTTATGAACTAGAGTTTAGGTGTTTCTTGTTATGATACTCAATTTAAATGTGAGATAATAGTACAATCTTGAAAATATGAGCATAGGAAGTATGTGAAAAAGCCTCACTAATTGTCAGTTGCTGGTCACTGAAGAAGAGACCAGCCTTGAGAGCTGAGAAAAGACTGCTTCAAGAATTACAAAGAAAGTAAATAATAGTCAAGTGAGAAAAAATACCTGAGCAGCAGCATAAGGCACCTGCCATGTCCTAGGAAAAAAACAGCCTAGCAATAAGCTGTAGGCTGCCCAGGTTGGCTGGGGGCCAGAAACACATCACTATAGGAGGAGACCTCCCACGGAAGTTAGAGGGGTAGGAAATTGTCACCACAGGGGCTGTGGTTGCTGAAGTGTGTGCACTTGGGCTGCATGCCAGCTCTGGGGTTCACCTCTCCCTCCCTGCCCTTTCCTGCTCCCAGAGCCCCCTTGAGGGACCTGTGACCTGCCCAACAGCTGTCCCAGTCTGTAATGCTGCAAGTGTGCATGTGTGTGTATCTGAGTGTGTATTTTTCCCCGCAAATTCTGAACATTTTTTCTTTCTAATTCTTCAACCCCTCAGTAATACCCTACTGCCTGTAAAGCTAAGCTGGGTAGTTATGATTTTGGGCAGCAGTGTGTACACTGCAACGTATGGGAGACAATCTTCACTGCAGCCTGTAATACAGACAGCAGAGCAGAAGCACCTTACTGTTTGGTACATTCCATAAAATTTCATTTACAAAATCTTGTAGTTTATTTTTAAAATTAAGTCTAGAAAATAAGTGAGTTACTCATGATGATGAGTTCCTCTGGAACTACTAAACTGCACATTGCTTAGAACCATGAATATCAGATTCAGGTATTTTCATCACTTTTTTTCTGTTTCATATTTAAACATGAGCATACAGGCATGTGTTCCGTAGTTTAATAAGGTAAAGTCATAAATCATGCTAAAATATTTGCTCTTTCTTATTGTAACATGGATAATGGATGAGACAGGTAAACAGAGGAGAATAAGTAGCTGATCTTCTAAGTGACTTCCACATATACTACTGAAACTTATTTCAAAATGTCATGAATTAACATTCACTTCAATTCAATATTGCACCACAAAGAATATTTCTTGCTTTACTATAACTTGCTATATTTTTGTTGATGTATTTTTCTATTAGAAGACAAGAATATTATCACTACTATTGAAAAAAAAAGATCAGAATACAACAGAATAATGTTTGAAATACTCTCTTTCATGAAAACCAGTTTCAAATCTGAAAGCACTAGATATAAAGCAGTAGGGAGAAAAAGTGCCTCACCCTAATTTCAGGCTGTTGGAAAGATTAGAGGCATCAGAGTTATATCTAGTTCGCAAGGGTCATGAAAAAAATTAGTTTCTGCTGTGGTTATTAAGTAGCAAACACATATACAGCTATTTTTTTTCCCCCGTTGTTACCATTTTAGAGGTTAGATGACCTAGATTATAACTGAGCATGCAAACATATTTCTCTATAAGGTGAGAAAGAAGTCTGTCTGGAGCTACACCACATTCAGCGATGAATAAATGGGACTAATACATAACGAGGTTGCTTCACTTTCCTTTTTTTATTTTAAATTTATTTTGGCAGGAAAAATAAGCATTAAACCTCCTTTAATTTCTTACTAGTAAATGCACTTTACAGTGACACAGGATCTTGTGTCTTGTTTCTCCTCCCATTATTGCCCAAGCATTTAGAAGAATATGAAGTCATTTTTTCACTATAAAAGGTCATAAATGAAATGGAATGCAGCAATGCTGACAACAAACACTTTGCAGATCTATCTGAGGCTGTTTAAGGGCTATTTGCTTTTGGATGAAGAATTACCTATTAAATCTGGAAGAGGCTGCAAGTTGACTAAACACCATCTAGTAGGGTCAGTGCTCTTCATCATCATGCAATAGAAGGAACAGGAATGTTCTAGGTAGATTGGCGATGCATCATACATCCAAATCATACTGGAAGTATTAGAAGGTTCTGAGGTGAAATGACACTACAGAAATGGCAATTTTAAACTTATTTTTTCAGCAAGGATATGGTTAAAAAATAAAAAGGACGATTAAGTCTTTTCTTGTAAATAAAAACGGCTGCCTAGAGGGCTGACAAAAGGCATTATGTAATATATACAGTCGAGGATAGACACTGGGTGAATCTGTAGGGATGTGACTCTAGACAACTAGTCCATACAATCCTCTCAAGTCATTTCAGATGAGTAAGATTAAAAGAAGCACCAAAGGAGTTTGTGACATAAAGAATTTTTAAAGTCATGTTCATATGCTATACACATGAGAAAAAAAGTAAAATCTAGAATGAAGGAAGGATGAAGAAATGGGTTTGAGAATTGATATTTTGATATTGATATGGATATATTTTAATAAACCTGATCAAGAAGAAGATATTGAAAAGTAGCATGCTTTTAAGTGATCTGACCAAGGTCTGGGAAGGGTAACCTGCAGTATGCTTACATTAATTGTAGCATGTGTGTCACTCTCAGATGTCTAAAATAAGTCCAGGCTCTTTGGTATCTTCTAACTGAAGTTTTATTGTTTTGTATGTATGTTGATTAAATTAAGTGTAAAAAATACTCTCTTATCTTCTTTATTTAACTGTGTCATAGAGGTGCAACACTATATCTGAACTATCAAGATAGATGTCACCATCCATCAGTACTTATGTGAGAAAATAACATACACACCATACTGATTTAACTAAAAAATGTATTTTTTAGACAGAACAAAATCCAGTGCATGATTACAAGTAATTTGAGGAAGTACACTGTGAGCTTTTTCTGGTTTGTGACTTCAGAAGAAAATCCTGGATTAGCATTATGGATAGAAATTATTAATTCTCATTTCGCTGATTTATTGCCACTGAAATGAAAGTCATTCTTCTCCTGTAGCAGACCTTTGACTCCCTCCCAGCACACTATACTGTAGAAGGAATCTACACATATGTACTAGCCCACTACTGCTATTCTGGACAGGGTTATAAATAATACAGGATATGCAATGATGACTATTTGAACTGAACCATAGATATCTTACATACTCTTAACCTGCTCTTCTAAACAGCTTTTGAAAGACAAATCTTTACCTTGGCTGTTGGTGCTGAGGGGAGAAAATACCTATCTGAAAAAGTCAGAAAGAAGTAAGGCTCTTTGGAATATAACACTTTCCGGAAGGCAAGTGTATGATTAATTAGCTAGATCAATGGTGCCAGGTTATTATCCATTTACGTTGGGTTTTGTTTGTTTTCTTCATCAATAGGCTATGCTCAGTGGGAAATTTAATGGTAAATAGAAAATTTATTTTCCTTCACTTTGTGCCAGGAGGTTTTAAAATTAGATAATTGTGATAGATTAGACAGCTGGCATCAAATCTGACCTCTTTCACTGTTCTGTTTTGAATGCATTATAGTGTATAACATCAGTGCCCCCTACTAGGACAGGTTTAGAGTGCAAGGCAATAGAAACATAATATTCACACATTATGATACAAATCCTTAAACATAATCTAAGAACTTCGATGAGTTGACACGTTAAATAGCATCATGGAAAATAGATGATGCATTTCACTGGATTTGTGTCCATTTGCTTTTAATAGATTAAAGCCAGAGATTATAGATCATGAAGGATTTTCTCCTGAATTCTGTTCCTAAATATTTTAATCTTTTCATCACTGCCAGCCTGCAGAATCACAGAAAACCAGAATGCCTGGTTATGAGTTTACTTTTTCTTTAGCTATGACTTCCATATTTAGTTATCAACATTTTTTTATTATTATTTTTTTTATTTCTATTTAGATTTGTAGGTTCATATGTAAAAATGTCAAATTTGATCTCTTTTTCTGATTATATTTGAATATATTTTTTATAGAGAATGGTGAGTTGATTACTTATTTCTTCCAGTGATGTCAGAGCTATTAATCTTTCCTTCACCTCTGTCATTGATAATGCCTTAGGCTACAGCTGAGCTTTGTGTTGAGTGTATTAATATGCATGCTGTTGTTTGTCACATCATTTATGTTGGTGTTTTCAAGATAACCTGCTCTTCCCAGAGTAATGGAAAACTTCTTTGCTCAGTATTATATGACATTTTGCTGTTAGGAAGTTCAATTTGTTTAGGACTGTTCTGTATGTTTTCTTGAATACAGTTTCACTCTAAATTTGTGTAACTCAGCTTTTTTGGGTGCTTTGTCCCTCATTTTAATATCTTCTTCCATCACTGTGAGCATAAATCTGGTGGTATCCTGTATCTGGTACTATAGATGCTGCTGTCTCTTCCACACACAAAGCCACTAAACCCTGTTCCTCATTGCTATTGCTATTTTCTGTTAATTTCTGCTACTCTGAGCATAAGTAATTTAACCCCAGACACTAGTACATGCTGTGGGTGAGAGAGAGGTGGCTGGAAAGAGCTATGCAAAGAAGGGTTCTGGCGGTCCTGGTGGACTCCAACCTGTCCATGACTCAGCAATGAGCCCTCTCAGCAAAAGTGACCAACTGCCTCCTAGGCTGTATTAGGCAGTGTGGCCAAGAGCTTAGAGGAGGGAATTGTCCCCTTCTGCTCAGATCTGAGAAGATACATCTGGAGTGCTATGACCAGTGCTGGACTCCCCAGTACAAAAAAAGGCATGGATTTACCAGAGTTAGTGCAGTGAAAGGACATGAATTCATTGCACAAAAGGAGATTACTGCAAAATCAGACTGCTGTAGAATGAAGAGCAACCACCAGTAATACAGGCGGTACCAGCCTAAAGGTGTATCTGTATCTCAGTGACATTCTTTAGGACAGTCAGAGATACTCTCAGTTGTACCTGTGCTCTCCTCAGAGACTGCCCCCACCCCTGACAGACTAACAATTTTAGGCCAACAGTCTGAAAACTGAAATGTTTTAAAGTGTTTTTTTGGCAGATACTGCCATATAGCTCCAAGATCACAATGCTCAGGACCCCAGTTTTAAACTGCAGATGCTGAGGCTCTCACTGGGTTTCCTGCACAGCTGAGAAATTAGTCTGTTACCTTATAGTTGAAACCAAATGACCTTTTTTGATTTCAGAAACTGATGACTGCATTTTCTGAAGCCTTCTATGCTCTAAGGAAGCTCTTAGAACTTCTAGTATACAACAGTAGTGGCAAACTGTTGTATATGTTTTCTGTGAAAATGGTACTAAGCCACCAAAAAAATAAACTGATCTGTGATAGGGGGGAGATAGGAGCAAGGGAAGAGGGAGGAAAATTGACACCCTCCTCTCCTTATCTTGAAATTGTAACTTTGCATAGACAACTAGATTTATGGTGGCAAGAAGAGAAAGAATATACAAAAGTAACATCTCAACTAGTGATCAATTTCCAGTGAAATAGTGGAAATGGACTGACTTGAGCTGTGGCCAGCATTTTCAAACTCCTACATTTAAAGATTCATGAATAAATTAAAGAGAACTAAATGAAAATGTTCTAATTTCTAAGGGTGAACACTTGAACATCAGACTGAATGATGCACTATTAATACATAAGTACATTTCCTAAATATAGTGTTTGCTCTACTTTGGGCTCAGATCCATTTGTAAGAGATTATATTCTAGATTCACACTTCAATATTCTGACTCAAGATGGCTATTTCATTCCTGAATATTAAGAAAAACTTGCTGTAATTCTGCAGTGTCTTAAGCATATCTTATGCAGGTCAAAATCAACAATTCAGTAATTAAGGCCAGATCAGATTTACTTGAATAATAATCATATGACAATTTTTTTCAGCGAAGTCTGTGATAACAATTCACAATGTCTTCTGTGCAGTAGCATTGAGACTTCCAAAGATAAAAGATATTTTCTTGGATAGCCTGAGAGTTCTTCTGAAACCCAGTTTTTGACATATGATCAGAAAACACACGGTCTGGAAAGTAAGACAGTAGAATTTGACTCACATTGATTGAAGGTTTAATTATCTTCCTGAACATATACTGAGGAAAAGGTTAGATATTACAAAACCTCCTTACCGAGTTTTGCAGCCCCTTGTGCAAATCAAACATGTTCTTTCCTCCTGTTTCAGGACAGAAGGAAAGGTAATGAAAAGATGATAGCTCTGTAGTATGTGTGTCATCTGAGATGTGGAGTAAGAACATTTCTTTAGATATTTGTAAAATGCTTGCAACAATATGTGTCAAGATAAGTTCTTTTTATTTTCAGCTCACATTCTGAATATTTAACACACACACACACACACAAAAAAAAGGATAATAAAGATGCCCTAAATATATTAATGTATTCAAGAATTCAAGTCCCTTTTTTAGGTCACAGTCCCCTCCCCTCTTCTCTAAAGAATATTAAAGCAGGAAAAGCAATGATGTGACATTCAGATTTTACATAGACACAGCTGTAGGTTTTCTCTTCTGTAAATAAATTCTCTTCTGTGGATTTATGGTCACATGAAGACTCAGATTTGTCCAGTAACAAAGAATGAAGTATTCCTCACCCTAGATCTTTTTCACTTCCCTAATTATAATAATGCCATTTCCAAAAAGCAGCCCCACTTTGCTTTCTTAATATTTCTTTGTCTACATAGCAAAATCTTTATCTTTTCTGTATTTATGGTCTGGATTGTTGTGATGATTGAAAAATGTGAAGATGGAGAAAATATACAAAAACACTGTTACTGCCACTCACAAATGGAATACATAATGTAGAAAAGAAAGAAAAAAAAAAAAAAAAAAAAAAAAGAAGGAAGAGAAGATGTACAGTTTTTCTTTTGAGAGATGTTTCCTTTTCCTAAATATTATCATCAAAAAAGTGGTGGAGCTATTTGCATTAAAAACTCAAAAATTTTGGATGGTCTGATTAATCCAATGAACATTACGACAGATTTAGTTCCTCCTGAGGGGCTAAACAGTAGTAAAATATCTCCTTACTGAACATAGTGTCAGACTGATGTTCTTTATTCTTAGTATCTAGACCATGGAAAACCATCATATGCAGGAGTTTATCTTTCATCTGTGGTCAATAGTCTGAAGAGAATGTGGAAATCAACACAAGACTGTGTTCAACACTGAAATGAGGTGTAATGCCATTTTTTTCTGGAGATTAGGCTACACTGTTCTCTCAAATTCACTCTAATGTATGTGCTATGTAAAACGTAGCTTTAAAAGTGGGATCAGATAACAGCTTTTGCTACTTAGGTGAAATATTAGAATGCAACATTTTAAGGGGAAAAGGTTTTGAAAAAATTTTTCAAGTGACATGAGAAATGGAACATGACTGAGCATGAGTAGCTGTGCAACACTTTATACTATGGTAATTAAAATAACAATGTGCTTTTATATTTATGCTGTCACATTCATTCTTATGGAACTGTCAAGTAAAGTCTTGTGCAGAAGGCTTTGATTAAAAATATAAGTAAACAGGTTAAAAAAAAACCCAAACAATCTAAAACATAAACAAAGCAGTCTCACCCTTCTGTATATTCTTTCCATGGTTAAGAAATCACATGGAGAAGTTCACTCTCTCCTTAGACAGGGCTTTTGATAATGCATACAAGCAGGACTGTATATGTGTATACTGGTTTTCTTAGAGCAGATATAAGGTGAAAATATCTTCACAAACTGTTAATTATTTACTTAGTGACCCTATCCAGATCTTAGTGTTGTAGAAAATTCGGTACATGCTCTTTGCTTATCTGATGTACACTTCCAGTTTGTCACGATACTTAATGTTTGGTGTCCAGTTGAAACCTTTCCAGGAGTTATTGTCTGGAATGATAAAAACATTTTCATGGCCATTTTTTAGTCCCTTACTGTTGAATTGCGGTATCTTCCTAATCTTATGAATCCTTTCTGGACTTCAAAAGCTATTTAGGCATTTAAGAAAGCAAGCAAGAAAGGAATGGCATGAGTCATTTCTCGTCTCAAAGTGTAGCTGGAGAAAGAATAACTGACTCCCAGCTTTTATATGCTTGTCAAAGAGTGGTAGCTTATTGTATAAACCAGACCGCATTTTATCTGCCCTAAATTCTTTTCTATATGGGAGGTTTTAGCTATTTCAGGATAAAACAGGTACAACCTTCATTGATTTTGTAGAAACAGGGTTATTTTGCCAGAAATACCATAAAGAGGTAGCTGAGATGACAGATAAGTAGAAACAATAACCCGATCTTTACAGAGTTTTCTTAGAAGGGGTACACACACTTTTCAATTTCCATGTTAAAATAATTTTTCTCAAAGTAGTTGAGGCCCTTCATCGCTTTTGTGAGTAATATTCTCAGCTCTCAGACTTTTAAATCCTTCCCCAGATCACTGCATAGTTTCTACAAAATCAGTTTTTTTCACAGTAGGAGCAGAATTCAATAATAGTTTGGACATCTAAGTTTAGACATCTAAGTGAGAGTTGTAGACAACACAGTAGGTTGTAGCCATGTATTGGGTCTGACTGAGCTGGAGTTAATTTTCCCCATAGCAGCCTTCCCAGTGCTGTGCTTTGCAATGCAGCTTGTTCTCTGGAACAACTGCTACAAATTTGGAGCCCAGCTTCCCGAAAAGAGTCAGACATTTCCTGCTGATGGGAAGTAGAGAATAAATTTTTGTTTTCTTTAGCTTCTATGTGCGGCATTGATTTGCTTCTTCATTAAACTGCTTTTGTCTTAGCCCACGAGTTTCATTTAATTTTCTTCACCCTGGTTCAGCTAAGAGGAGGGTGGGAATTGATAGAGTGGCTTGGTGGGCACCTGGCATCCAGCCAAGGTCAAAACATCACACTCTTGAAAGCTGGCCCTTAAAAAAAAATACTGAAACAGGAAGCAGAAACTACGTGGTCCCTGACCTCATCAGAACTTTGGGACATGTGGAAAGACTACAGCCACCAGCCAGGGGAGTGGACTGCAACCTGGCTGCTTCAGGGCTGGGCAATAGGGCTGACGCTTAGCAACTGGAGGTAAGGAAGCCCAACAGGTGGGCTCTTTTGTTCAAGACTGGAGAACTGAGAGGGGAATTGGAAAAGAGGCAGCAATTGCAGTATCTGGAGAGAGTTCCTTTCCAGCGTGAAGGCAACATACCCATACAAGGAAGACCTTACATGTTCTAGCCTCCCAGGAACGTGGACTACTGCAGATAAAGGTATCCAGTACCTGAGAGAATTAGCAGTGCTGGAAGTCATCTACAGTGATCTAGATGATCATAAGGACTCCAGAGATCCAGAGGATGTCATGTGCACACAGGCCATGTAGAGAAAGGTGATCAAAGGTTCCCCACACCACATTCTCCCAGCTTGGTGGTGATGTACTACCTGAAAATAGACATGCGAAAGGTCTCTCATTTGGACACACCAACTGTGGAGGCAGTGTCTTCTTCCAAAAATTTTGAAGAAAGTCTTGGTACCTCTTCATCCCTATGGGCTAGCACCTTGGATGTCAGGGGCATCTCAAGAACTCATTCCTCTCCTGCCTCAGTTAAAGGGAGAGGGAGACCCAAGTGCATGCCACACTCTGGTTCTTCCTGTGTGACCAGGGGAGGACATGAGGAAGTGGGATGGTGAACCCACCTTCAAGCTGGAAGCCCGTGTACGTGAACTGAGAGGGAAGACAGCTGTCAAGAAGAGGTCACCCAAGAAGCGTTCAGTGTAGTAATACAATACATTGACAAAATCATTTTGTGGGGCAACAAAGCAGAAGAAATGTATGAGAAAGGGAAGAGAGTAATTAAGATTCTTTTGAGAGCTGGGTTTGCAGTAAAGAAAAGCAAGGTCAAGAGACCTGCACAAGAGATTCAGTTCCTAGGAATAAAGTGTCAGAATGGACATTGTCATGTACCTATGGACATTGTCAACAAGATAGCAACTATGTCCCCACCAGCAAACAAGAAGGAAACACAAGCTTTCCTGGGCCTTGTAGGGTTCTGGAAAATGCACCTTCCAGGTTACAGTCAGCTTGTGAGACCTCTCTACCAAGAAACCAGAAAGAAGAACCATTTTGAGTGGAGCCCTGAGCACCCACAAGCCTTTGAAGACATTAAACAGGAGATAGCTCATGCAGTAGCTCTTGGGCTTGTTTGGACAGTACTGTCTGTGCAGAATATACTCTATACAGCAGCTCAGGAGCACGGTCTCACCTGGAGCCTCTGGCAGAGAACATCATAAGAAATTCGAGGTTGACCATTAGGGTTTTGGAGCAAGAGGTATCAGGTATCAGAAGCCCACTACAACACGACTGAAAAGGAGATACTGTCAGCATATGAGGGGATTCGAGACGCTTCAGGAGTTGTTGGTACAGAAGCACATCTCCTCTTGGCACCACGATTACCTGTGCTTCATTGGATGTTCAGAGGAAACAGTCTGTCCACACATCATGTAACCAGTGAAACATGGAGCAAACGGGTAGCATTGATCACTCAGTAAGCTCGACTAGGGTTTGGCCTGTTGGACAAAAAAGAGGACTTAACTTTTGTCTTCCTTATTTGAGTAGTGGTCTGACTAGGAAGTATTTGTATAGGGGCAGAAAAGTGGCAGGTCTTACTGCTCAATGCAAATTTTTTCTTGATTTATAGAGATAAGGATTTTTAACAAGGAGATAAGGGATGAGGTAATCTATTCCTTAATATGCCCTAATCTTTTTCTTCAGCTCTGAATGCAAAGCTAAGTAACACACAGAGATTTTCCCCAATGCTTTTTCTTTAGAATTATTGATTTCTTGTTCATGTTGCTTTCCAAAATCATAAAAGATGAAATCCCATTCAGTATTAGGTTTAGAATTTTAATTAGCATTTTAATTTCTTTGTCAAAATCTTTTTAGGACTTACTTTCTTTGATAAACAAGCTTTAAAGTAACTAATTGGATTGTTTGGATTGTACATAGTTACATTCTGCAAGTACTTAATAGCCAAAGATAAACCTCGATCTTGAAGAAATGGAAGAGTTCCCTGATTTTCTTTTGGAGAAACTAATGCAGAAACCTTATTTTATATTTTCTCCTACTCTACTGGGAACGGCAGAACAGATTATTATTTTTTTCTCTCACTGTTAATCTCTTTCACAAAGCCTATATCCTCTCTGGCAGCCTGTAGCTTCTCCCCACACTGCAGAGATTAATTCATTACAGGAAAAAAATTACACCACACTGTTGAGGCTAACACAAGGTTACCTCACAAACATATGATGACTATCTGTAGTGCCACCTGGACTTCAGATAGACTCCAATGATCAGGAAAAACACCTTGTCACCATGTCCTTTTCATGTGTCTGCAGGAAATAAATAATGAATGTCCAGAAATGGTTTAATTCCTTATTATCTGCTCCAAATCTTGAGAGGGATACTGTACTTTGAGGGAATAGATTCTGCAGAGCTGTCCATTCTCTTGTGAAGATTTATAGATATACTCAAGAAAACAGGAAAGAGAGAAAGGCTCTTGGAAAATGCAGAGTAACCTGGCATCATTATTTGAAGGACATGGATACTAGCTTGGAAGAATGGTAGTAAAAGAATCTGAAGATTCAGTGACAGTCATAGCTTTTTCTGAGTGCATCCTCCAGATTTCTCTGAATTTAATATTACATATTCTCAGATATCAAGCACTTCTATAATCCTGGAGAAAACATTATCTGGCATTTTTAGCCTATTTCTCAAAAAATGCCTGAAAAGTTACCTGTTCTAAGGAAATAAATGTTCTGTCCCTGTCATGGGAGACATGACAAAGGACTGAAATTTATTGCCATCCCACAGAACAGAACCCTCTCGAGGTGCAAGAGTTTGGATAGAATTTTAAAACAGAGCAGACTGTCTCAAGATGTCAGTATAATTTCATATCCCATCTGCCTGACAACATACATATATTTCTTCTTCTGGATTGTAGTGGTCACATTTGTTTCCACGTTGTTCCACTAAAGAAGTTAATTCATTTTTTTTTATTGTAACACTTGACAGTGCCATAGGCTCAGTCATGTTTATCAATTGAACAAAAACAGGTGAACATTATAGTCTCTGGCTAGGGTTTATGCTTAAGCTGACTCTGCCTTTATCAGACCATGCCAGACAATGTTAGATCGAAATTAACTATGTCTGTGTTAGGCCTCTGATTTGGTCCTATTGATGCAAGTAAATTGCCAGATCTGGCAATGTTTAGAGACAACAATGAGAATAATAAATGATTAAAAAGTAGTGAAATATTGGAATTGTAATAATTTTTTGATAAATAGAAATAAATAGGAAGAAGGAATATCTTCCTGTTTCACTTCCTCTGTTCTGCCATTCTCTCTACAACCTGCTTCTTTCATTTGCTCACTTCATTCTGGTTTTGTGATGACACTACACTGGAGCACTACTCTTTAATATGTTTCCAATCAGGATGCAGAAATTTTTGAGATACTGCTACTTCTTTATATGTTTTATAATACTTCTTGTTGTATTATTTTCCTTGAGTTTTGTAAGCATCTGTGCCAGACTATTCTTCACTGCCTGAAGTGCAGCGCTAGGTTTTGATGCTAACTTCTAACCATAAATCCAATAGAAATTCAGCTGACCTGAATTTACACTAAAATTGTCAGAGATGTCTTGGAGTGAGATACAAAACTACATGAACCTTAGTAAGCTACCAAGGTGGGGGAAAATGAATTAGGAGAAAACATAGTGGAACTGATTTAATTAGGGGATTTCACAGTTAACTTAGTTCTATATTAATATATTGTCTGTCTAGTTTATGCTAATCAATATGCAACAAATGGAGAGAAAGCAAAAAATAAGAAAAGTATTTATTACAAATGAAAGGAAAAATAATCTTCTTTAAAGGTCTGTACTGCCCTGAAATATTTTAAGTACTTCAAGAATAAAAAGATTGTCTGTTTTCTATTAAATTAGCCAAGATATTTACCTTTTTATTTCTTATTAAAAGTAATTTTTCCTGTCAACAGCAGAGCTGATCAACACCTTACCTTGATCAACCTTAAAACAAATCATATCTTCCAGATAGCTGATGATTAAGCCCCGAGTCATGGACCAAAGCTGTCCTGGTGAAAGTCCAGTGAAGTGCACATTCACTGGAAATCACAGAAAAGACAAAAGAGATGGTAGGATATGAATGGGTTAGACTTTATTTAAATAGTTTCTGTGAATCTTACTCTATAAGAGTAAGATTTTGAAGGTTTCATGCTGTCTGAATCATAGACTGGTTTGGCTTGGAAGGGACCTTAAATATCATCTAGTTCTAGCTCCCTGCCATGGACAGCGACAGCTTTCGCCAGATCAGGTTGCTCAAAGCCCCAAACAACCTGGCCCTGAACACTTCCAGGGAAGAGACTTCTTGGGACCACCTGTTCCCGCGTCTCACCACCCTCATCTTAAAAAAAGTCTGTCTTGTATCCCTCTTCCAGTTTAAAGCTGTTGACCATTGTCCCGACACTACAGGCACTGGTTTAACAGAAGTGGCATCTAGAACTGGAAGTACTGTTTTTAGAGAAAAGAAGTAAGTTATGTTACAAGATCTAGTACAAACAGAGTTTATCACTTCTTTCTCATGTCAGCTAAAATAATTGCACTTTGGTGATAGTTTATGATATTTGGTATCATAAACTGGATTATTATCATAAACTACTAGATAGGTTATGATATTTGGTATCTAAACTGGATTTAAATAAAGTCATATAAATTTAAGATGGCCTAAATCAGACACTATTGGACAAAATATGAGTCTTTCCATTAGCTTCAAAGTGCTTCAGTACAGCTTTCTACAGACTGAAAGGTGGAGAATGTTTTTTGTCTTCAGTTTAGGAGTTTCTTGCATAAAAAGTTTAAATTTGTAGTAGCAAGGTAAATAATTGTAGCTTTTCCCCCAGAGCTTTATATATGACTTTCCATAACTCTCTTTCATAAAATCACACAGTACAATAAAGCTGCTTCCACACATTAGCAATCTGATGAACATTCAATAAAAGAAGATCAAGACTGATTTTACAGAGTGACTTTATACTTTTCAGCTTGGTATTATAATTATAATAAACAGTCCATTATAAATATTCCTGATCTATTGCATTCTGTTAATTTATTAAACAGTGGATGATTAAATTAAATATGACTTTAGCATCTCATTTAACTCTTCTACAAGTCTGAACAGTTGAGTGGAAGTGCAGCTTATTCTGGTTTATAAAATGTAGTATACTGTTGCATTTCTTTTTCCTTAGAAACTCAGTATTGTGAATTTTACTGAAATACAATCCTCCACCCCCCCTTCCATGTACTTGACCAGTGCAGAAGACATCATATTCAAGAAACTGATGATCTTGCATAGTCCATGTCTGCTCTACTGGGGCTCCTACTTAGGTCTTGAGAAAACTGTATGCAATTAATTCATCCTGCAGCTTACAATGCTTTTGGGAAAAGCAAACTGTAGCAAGGAGTGGAGCATATTGATCTTGACTGGGAGCCAGTTGCATATTTAGGAGCTAGTGACCCACATCACCCTGACCTGAGAAGGAATAAGCCTGTGCTGCACTGAGCTGCATGGCCAGAGTGGTCTTCAGACCTGTGCTGTGCTGCTGACCTCCCTTGGCCACAGGCTAAGCTCAACCAGCTCCCCATAACAGAGGAGTCTTCAGGCAGTTGGTTCCCATTTGGTACTGGTGATTACACCACCTGCATGGCCTTGCCTTTTTGTAACAGTGCAGTAATGGGTTCTTGTGAGAACATCCTTTAGGAATAGGGTTTTCATCAGAGTAAATTACAGAGTAGTGGTCAGAGTCTGCTCTGCTCTGTACAGTGAGCCAAGGGAAAATCCAGTCAGGATCTATCCAATGGTGCACAAACACAGGTGCTCAGCATCTGATGGGTTGCAATATTTACTCCCTACCTGTATTCCCTTTCTTATTTCAACTTCTTAAAGCAGTTACTTATTAAGATATTTTCTTTCAGGCCTTTCTGAGATCTAGAAAAAAACTTGCACTGGTTTGCTCCAACCCCTCCCCAGTGCAGAATGCCCTTCCCAATATTTCTATCTCAGTTCCAGAACAGAAGTCCTGGGACATAGTGCTAAATTAAAACAGATATTTGAAACATTAAACTAGATTATGACAACAACTAAATTAATTTCATGTTCACACTCACCATTCTGACCTGGAAATGTTTCAAGGCAAATTTTCATGCATTCCACAAAATAAATTAATGTAATAACAGTGACCTTTAAGTTGCTAAAACTCTTTAGATCTGTAAATACATGACATTTTCTTTTATTACCCCAAAATGCAGATAATGCCCCTATGAAATTCTGACTGCACAGTTTTTATTATGTCTTGTTTGCCCTGCCAAGGTGCCAGTGTTAGTGTACCCTTTAGTGATGCACACCTGGCTACAAAAGGGGTGCAGCTGAAACTGTAGTGGCTAAACACTGCTTGATACATGGTAGGTTTTAATTACTTGTACGTGATGCTCAACAAGTATCCTGAAGCCTTCTGTACATTATAAGCACACCTGGAAATGGTTTGTCTGCTTTGTGATGGAAATGAACAGAAATCGCTGTCTTGCCGTTGATGTAACTTACAAGCTGGATGTGTGGAACATAACATTTCCACTGGATAATAACTGTAATTAGGAAACACAAGAATGCTTTCAGTCTCTTGCAAGCCCATGCATACTCCAACTCAATTTCAGTATAGTATCAGAATACAGCTACTGCCAGGTGACAGCTATTTGCTACACTTTCAGATATCCTAGGAGAAGCTAAGTATATAGACAGTGAGAAGAAAGTGAATACTCCATCTTCACATCTTAGAAAATAAGTCTGTTTGCATTATTTGCCAGAGGAGGATTAATTCTTCTTTGGACCCTCTTCTGTTCTTGTCAGCATGGTTTGACATGACATGTTATTAAGAGCATCACGGAAGAGACAGCAGTTACTTTGGCTCACCTTTTTAAAACCTTAGAAGATGAAGAAGTGATCTGCTTACTTACAGATGTCCTGGTCTGGGTGAGAACAGAGCTGATTCTGTTCAGTGATTTTACTTTTCAGCTCAGTTCTTCTAACTCACTGCACTGTCTGAAGTCAGCAGCCTGTTTCCA